>JALPQI010008022.1:0-43361 GCA_025490895.1 Thaumatotibia leucotreta | reverse complement strand
TAACTCAATGGAATTTTTATTTGGGACATTTTTTTATTTCTATCAGGATCGAAAGAGCTTGTGATTCTGAGTAGAAAAAATGTAAAAAAGTCCGAATTTGGAAAATTTCAAAAAACGACAACAAAATAAAAATTCGCCCTTAAATGTTATGAGAAGAAAATAGGCCGAGTATAAGTTTTGCATATTCGACTTAAAAAACATGTTACGTTCAGCTGGATACTACGAGTACTACGGCCAAAAATATACTGGACATTGAAGTTAAAATTTATTTTACGCCCTAGACAATATTTTGTAATTACATTAGAAAAATATTTTTTCAATAAGTATTGATTTCCTGGTTTTTAAATAACAACGAAACTAAAAAATTGTTAAAAACCTACATAATTTTAATTTGACACCGTTATCCCGAATCTCGTGAACTTGAGCGTTGCTTGCTGAGGACTCTTAACCAGTCTTTATTAATTTTGTGTTATGATATGCATGTGGGCTATGTGCACAGATTCCAGCTGCATTATATGCAGCGGTGAGATGCAGTTGGATGGCGGGTTGAAAGATCTGTCGTCGACCTTCTTAGGTCATAAAGGAAAGTAATGTTTAAAAAAATTATGGTATACCTACTGTTCGACAGTGGAAACAAAAAAAAATATCAAATATGGCTGACTTTTCATAGCATTTGACGTATATCAAATACAACGTGAAATATTAATATTTATTTATTATTTATTTCTTTCATACACACAACTATCTTTACAGGTTGTTCTGATATGACAGAGTGTTTTTTATAATATATACAGGGTGTTTTTTTTTCGACCGTTCAAATTTTACGTAGTGAATGTGTAGGTCATACTGACCAACTTTTACTATGGGGACAAAGTCGAAATCGCGAAAAAAAAATCAGCTGTTTCATACATTTCGGCCGGCGTAATGCCGCCAATTTGTATGAAACAGCTGATTTTTTTTTCGCGATTTCGACTTTGTCCCCATAGTAAATGTTGGTGAGTATGACCTACATATTCACTACGTAAAATTTGAACGGTCGAAAAAAAAACACCCTGTATAATAATACTAATCGATATCGATAATTTTAACTAAAATGTGTGTGAACTCGAAGATAAGGTTTAAGTTGATGATAATTGATATGGGTCAAGATTATTTTCGTTGTCTTGTTTCATACCACTCTGTCACGATTTTAGTTGCTGTTTCGACTCAGTATATAAAAAAAATCCGGTGCACTTGTATTTCATTTTTACGCGAGATTTTAATCCATATATCAAAAATTGGAAACAAAACATCATCTCATACAAAAATCACAACTGTGTCACGTTTTTTAGGGACACAAAATAAGATAACGAAAATAATGTTGACCCAAATCCAAGATTGTGTCCTAAAAGTGCATGATTATGAAATAATGCAAGTTTTTAGGTTTGTATTTTTTTTTCTACTGAGACGAACAATATAGTCGTGATTGTTCTATCAAAGTTTTGATATGGCTTTAATTAATCTTAATTGTCTTTCTTATTTTGATGGAGGTAGATCTATCAAATTTCCGCCATTGTCAGTCTCCCGCAGACCACGAACCCTGTAAAGTATTCGAAACGTCGGAATGAAGTTAAAGTTAATTAATATACGCGAGTTTATCCGTTTTCATAGTTTTATTTCATGTCATGAGTAATCCTCGCGGTAACCGAAGAAAATATTTAATTCACATCACATCATCAGCCTATGATAGTCTACTGTTGGACGTAGGCCTCTCCTATTAAATATGCGTATAGACGCAATAGGAGGTAAATGCCCACAATCGCCACGCTGGGCAAGCGGAATGGCGATCGCAGGAATGTGTCCACTATGATGACGCTGCTGCCCATCATCAATCTTGTAGAATGATCAGTGACACTTCAATCCCTTAGTCGACTCTTACGACACCCGCAGGAGGAGTTGGGGTGGGGACAAATGTATTCTTAGGTACTGCCGTCACCACACGACTTAAAAAAAGGCGAAAGAAAATATTTAATTAATCTATTTGAAATTTTCAAAGATGTGAAAGATCTCTGCCCACTTCGCGCGTTAGATGCCCAAGTTACATGGTCGTGTATCGTATGGTTGTTTAGTCGAAATTTGCGATTCACGTAGTTGGGTCCCTAGGCCCCCAAGTTTCCTATCATTGCACAAGAGGTGTCGGGCTACACTTCACACTAATTGCGCCCTCCATTTTCCTCCCTATCTCATCCCGTAGTTGCTTACTACTTTTATACATCCGAGCATACGATGGGTTAAGCATGTAATTATTTTCGTACGGTATGTTACTAGTTTATACAAAAGCTCCATAGTACCTACGTGTTTTATTTGCCTTTCTGGAGTGAGATAAATATTTAATAACTACTAAAAACCAGGAGGAACCTTAAATTACTTTAAAATAAAAATGCAAACATGTTTACGACTGAGAACCTGGCCCATAATGTGGCCCACATACATTAGCTGGAGGTAGGAGCTTTGAACCAATATTTTATCGAATTTGAAACAAAATGAACACCTACCGTAGATGTAGATATTCAAGCTTTAAAAAAAAACTTCATTTAATAGGGTAGGTACAACTTTATAAACATCACCGTTTTAAATTTTGTTTGTATCACTTTCATAAGATTTTAATCCTTTTTCATTGCTCTCATTACAGGCCACACCCGGTATATAGGTATATATACTATACCTATGTCCACTGAGCAGACGCTTCGCGCAGACAACAAAGGATTCAACAAGTATTTCGTACATACATGTATATGTATAAACGGTCTATATTTCAACATGTTTGAGATAATATTTATGCCAAGACCAAAATATATGGCGTGGAAATACTTTTGGGATTAGTGAAGAGTCAAGAACAAATTTTGGACAAAACATACCACAGTCAATATAAAATGTGGTCTATCACTTTTGCACTCTATTT
Organism: Thaumatotibia leucotreta; assembly: GCA_025490895.1. Classification (NCBI taxonomy): domain Eukaryota; kingdom Metazoa; phylum Arthropoda; class Insecta; order Lepidoptera; family Tortricidae; genus Thaumatotibia; species Thaumatotibia leucotreta. Next base: position 40,420 of record JALPQI010008022.1, on the reverse strand, counting down.
AGTGGTAAAAAAGTCTAAAAGTGGTAGACCTCATGTTTTGTTGACTATAATACCACGAGAAGAGAGTTATTTTCGATAATGTTGTTAATCGATTCGATACCTATCTACTTATCGAGGATCTGTGATGAGATCTAAATAAATCTGGTTGAAAAAGCCACAAATCATATTTACCATAAAACCATTAGGTAATTAAAAATGTATCATGTAAATGTATAATTTTAATTAAAAATGTGTATGCAATGTATGTGTTGAATTTTTAATTGTTAGTTTGTAAGTTTTAGAATTATAACTAACGTGAGACTCAAACATATTTAAATATTTATCACACGGGTTACTCATGTAATTTAAGTCGGTAATTGCTCGACATGTTTCGATCCATTTAGAGGATCCTCATCATGGAGTATCCGCGACCAAAGCCCGACGTGTACTGCGGGCTTGCGCTCTGCTAGAGCGGGTGTTGGTTAAATTGTTGTATAAATGTAAAGTGATCTTGGAGGTTGGTCCAAGCAAAAATATTTAGGTAGGTAGTTTTAACTATTCCGTGAATAAGAATACATTTGTCACCACCTCAACCTCCCTCTTGCCGTGGGTGTCGTAAAAGTCGACTAAGGGATTGAAGTGTCACTGACCATTAATTTACTGAAGATTGATAATGGGCAGCAGCGTCATAATAGTGGACACACTAGATCAGACTATCTAAAGGTGCATTCAGACCAAACGAGCATTCGCAATTCTGACCCCCTAATCTACGAAATTCGATCGTTACACAAAACGTGATTCGTGGATTTCGTAGAGTGGGGGATAGAATACCGAATGCTCGTTTGGTCTGAATGTACCTTAATACTAAAAATGTATGTGAACGCAAGGTTTAAGGTTTTAAGTTGGTAATAAAACCAAGATTGTGTTCTAAAAGTAGATACGTGATTATGAAATATATGTAAGCAGACATCGTACGATTTCCAGCATTTTTGGTGCAGTGTAGTTCAATTAAGGGATGTGAAGTAAGTTACTCGAAAGGAGATAAGGTTCATCTTTATGTTACAACGTGTACCTATAAATAATAAATAAATATCTTGGGACATCTTACACAAATCGACCTAGTCCCACGGTAAGCTCAATTTAGGCTTGTGATGTGGGTACCAGGCGACGATATATATAATAGATAGATACTTATAGATACTTAAATACATAGACAGCCATGACCAAGGAACAAACATTTGTGATAAATAAATACACAAAGAATGCCCTCGCCGGGATTCGAACCCGGAACCTCCAGCTTCGTAGGCAGGGTCACTACCAACTAGGCTACGGAGGCCGACAAACCTATGACACGTTACAGCTAAAACCTTCCTTTAACTCAACTACATTTCACCAAAAACCCTAGAAGTGTAGTTAAAGGAATCCAAGGGTCAGTTTAAGTTGAAACGAGTAATAACGAGTATTGTAAGACAATAACGAACCAACTCAACAATCTCCTTATAAATAACTTACACCATATCCCTTAATTGAACTACATTGCACCAAAAATGCTGGAAATCGTACGATCTCTGGAAATAAGTACCGTCAAACCATACAACTATAGTCCACTACTACAACACAACTATGGTCCACAAGTATATCTCGTAATTAAGCATCAATGGAAATCTTTTATTTTTAATGAGAACACTTTGTGTAACCACTGCGTTAAAAATATAATAATTACACTAAATCGAAGATACATTTGACTTAGTTTTGGAACATGGCTGGGAGCTTTTGTACTATAGTTGGGTAGTTTTACGGTATTGCAAGTTTTTAGGTTCGTTTCCATTTTCTGGGATTCTATTAAGTAATCAATGGTACCTATAGATAGATAGTCGCTTAGTTCCCACAGCAAAACCTTTAATTGAGCTTATCGTGGGATTAGATTAATTTGTGTATTAGGTAAGTTAGTCCCATGATATGTCCTTATGACTCTCGTAATAAGGTTGTCATTGGTGCGTCATTTTGTATGTGATGTTAACTATGTATACCCCAGTCTAGACTTCGTAAAACCTTATCGACGAGCAAAGTCGCCGTAATATGCATTGGAGCGAACGAAGTGGTAATACACAAAACCCTACTTTATTGACAAGGCGTTATGGTCCAACACACCAATGCGAGCGTGATAGACTGCTAGACCTGGGCTGCTGGGGGGCTACCAAGATCTCTTACTTTAGGTTCGGCTTGTCAGTTTTTGACACTTATTCTATGGAACTGACACATCGCTTGTTGTTGTTGTAATTCTTAGGACACCCCGGAGGTGCATAGGGCCTCCACAAGATCCTTCCACGCTTTTCTGTCTTGAGCAACCTTCTTGGCGTCGCTCCAGGTCAGACCTACGGCTCGCAATTCGCTCTTCACGCTTCTTTTCCATGTGTGTACAGGGCGACCACGAGCTCGTTTTCCACCTTGAGGCCTCCACTCAAAGGCGATACTTGCGAGGTTCGTTGCTCCTCTTCGAAGACTATGCCCGATCCATCTCTAACTTCCGCTGCGCTACTTCTTGGGCGATTGGAATCTGACGGCACAAGTTCCACAAATCCTCGTTCCTTAAAACATCGCTTGTAACTAGGTCCTAAACTGAATCGCTTTAGTAGATCGTGGTAGCCCCTCTGGCCACGACATTGGTCTAAGGCGACCAGCAGCGAGCGAATCCATGAGTTGGAGCGAGGTGCCGATATGGGAACTCCCTCTCGCACGTATGGTTTTCCTCTAAGCCTGTCTCGTTAGACCAATGTCGTGGCCAGGTGCTCGTTTCTCGAAAGCTTGTAACTTGTAATACAAGTGGAAATCTCTTTTTGACACCATAAGTTCGGACTTCCGGTCCGGAGTAAGTAGGCTCCAGGCCTTTACGTATCGTGTAAACACTACATCGTACTTGCCAACTCATGGTCGCTATGGTCGCTACTGTAGCCGTACCATGACTTTGCAAGTATCGGTTACGTTAGGGTTTACTCGATACGTAAAGCAGGCCATTGCGCTCGCTCCAATATGTCAGTGCGAGCGCAAAAGAATGCATTATATATCGAGTAAACCTAATGTTTCCTTTACTTTCCAACTCATGGTACGGCTACTGGCATGTTATAAAAAGTTGGTAAAACATAAAGTGAGAACAATTTATAAATGAAATAGTAGATTATGTACAACAAGGGCATAAAGTGACTCATTCTTAACCGAGGAATTTTTTTATATATCAAAATAGTAGACGAGGATAAAAATGGACATTTATGCCCGTGTTGTACACTCTACTTTTCACTTCGTTTGCGAGGAAAGTAAAATACTGAAAGTAATTCACTGAAATTTAAACAACGAAGTTGTCGTAAACCGAAAGAAGAAAAAATATACAACCAATACCCGCTAACTAATTTTTTTAATTTTCAACCTGTGATCAGAGCTTCAGATGCTTGGTTTTTTTGCCTAGTCAAACATTTCCGAGCATTTTTGAATGATAATCGATATCTATAATCGTGAGAAGTAAAAAAATATTTTTTATATTTTTTTTGTCTACGCTACTTATTCTTTAATCTGTGACTCGTCTTAAATGTAGTGCCTCAGTTTCAGCAGTCTGACATAATCGATCTGTCTGCTATATAGACTAACGCCCTCCAAAGACAGTTGAATGAACCTCAGTTTCTGAATTTACGGTAAAAACGATATTTTATTTATTGAAATGTATTGTGAATATCTGAAATATAAATTTGAAGTGAAGCTTGGAGGTTGGTCCAAGCAAAAATATTTAGGTAGTTTTAACTATTCCGTAAGTAAGAATATACTTTTATCAGTTTTATCACACTTGCTTCCTAACCGCGCCATTGCTTGCATGCATCATATATTTCGTCTTAAGACATTTTTTTTGCTCACAAGTGTGATGAAAAACATTGTATGCATCACGGCATTCACGGCACATCACGGTCGGTAAGCGGAATACTAACTCGAGTCATTAAATGCCCTCCGCCTACGGCGTCGGGCTTCTAACACTCTCGTTAGTGATATATATACCGTATATTATACCGTACTTACCTCCCTAGATGCACAATGTACTGTTACCGTGGGAATCGTAAAAGTCGACTTTGATTGAAGTGTCGCTGACCATGAATTTACCTACTCTGCCGTGCTAAGTCAAAAAGACGCATCTCTCATAGTAGTTCTACGGGACATGCGTCCTTTTTAGTTAGCATGGCAGTACTGAAGATTGAAAATGGGCAGCACCGTCGTCATAGCGGAAACACTACTGCGAGTACTGCGATCCTTGTAATGTCGATAATATACAGAGTGGCCCATTCAAATCGGTCAGTATGTGAAGTCTGAAACTATAAGACATACGAAGATTTGTTCTTAGGAACCATGTCATTGATTTTAATATAAGGAAAACTGCGTTGATAAATATGAAAAAATAGTACATTTCCTAACTAGTGCGGGTTTCGCACGTGTAAGTGACGATTTTTTTCATAACAAGTGCGTCAAAAAAAGAAATTACCGCGCGCGAAGCGTGCGCAAAGTTCGTTTTTGCGCATTAGTTAGGATTTTTTTTTTCTTTAGGTTTACGCAATAAACACCTAGGAAAATAAATTTAAGTACGTGAAAACAATGAATTCTATTCATTTTAGACATCATGTTTCTTAGAGAACCATATCTGAATAGAAATAGTGTAAGTTTTTTTTTTTCAAAACAACCGTGTTCGATTAGTGAATTGACTAGGGAGGCTAGGGAGCCGGGTACAGTTTTTTTTTACACTGTGTTAATGCAGTTTTTTTAAATTAAAATCGATGAGATGACATGGTTCCTAAGAACAAATCTTCGTATGTCTTATAGTTGCAGACTTTCCCATACTGACCAATTTGAATGGGCCACCCTATACCCTATATAGTAGAGTGAGATTGTCTGATGATGTGATGTGAAGTATCTTTGTACTCATATTATTTTTGTCTGATCTCTTACGTTTTTGTATATTCAGTGTTCATGTCACTTCAATCTGGATATTACCTGAAACAATAAATATTTTTAGTGTAATTTTTATTTCCAACATTTTTTTTTTCAAGTCACTCATAAGCAATATTGCTTGAGTTAATTCATAACTTTATAAATTAATAAATATTATTTAGCATAATTTTATAATTCAATCAAAAAATGGTGTGCCCAGGCCCACTATACCCAACAGGGTTGATAAAGGTTCTGACCTTTTTGTGTATTTGTCTAGTACAAATTATATTCTTTTCATTATATTTTAAAAACAAATTAGCGGTTAATCGCGTTAACATTTTTAAATATCGTCAGTTGTAATATGAATTAATGTAACCACCAAATGACGACTTTTCAGGAGGGCCAAAAAACGAAATGGACATTTATAAAGTATGTTGTATCTTTTTAGTTAATTATCCTATTGAAATGATGTTTATCTTGTTTGTTTTATTTTTGTGAGGTCTATTTGATAGACAGTTACTAACTGCGACCACACTTATAGTTCAGGAAATGGCTGGTGCTTACGTTAAATATTTTCAAAAAAATTTGGAGATACGTTAACAAATCAATGAAAATCATCAAAAGTGGATTTCGGAATTTAGTGTAACTCACAAATTGAAACCGAATTGCTTATGAGCCATACAATGCAGATGGCGCTTACAGCAGTGACGTTTATAAAAATATGGTGAGTACATTAGGAAAGACATGTTTTGTACTTACAAATTCGTACTTACGTTAAAACATTGTCTATGATTTTTGGAAACCCTTACATACGTTAATAAAAAACGTAGAAACCTAACAAAATGGCAAAGTTTTTGTTAACGTATTCGACATTTTTTTCTAGATATCAATATTTTATATACACCGTTCGATAGAGCAGGAAATTTGCAGTCGAACGGTATACTTAACTCAATTTCGTCATTTTGGTGGTTACATTAATTCATATTACAATCGACGATATATCCTGACATTCTCTGGGCGTGACGATAAGCCCTAAACTAATATAATAAATATACCTAAGCGCACTTACGCGATTAAGACTCCATAACTCCATTTAGGTAATTAAAAAACTGTGAAAGGTGATATCAGTATATTCCTTCTACTTTATAAAGTTTTTCATTTTTCAAAGTGCCACTGCCAACTGGGTCGATTGCGAAAAACATCATCGTTATCATCATCATATCAGCCGAAAGACGTCCGCTGCTGAACATAGGCCTCCCCCAAAGATTGCCACAATGACCGGTCCTGCGCCACCCGCATCCAGCGGACTTCTGCGACCTGCACCATCAGTCCACCTTGTGGGGGGCCTACCCATGCTGCGCCTTCCGGTATATAATTAAAGGCTTTAAATGAAAACATTTTTTTTTTGTGTTACGGAGTAAAGTTTCTGTAACAACTTTTGGCACTGAAAATTGGCGACAAATTCTAAAATTCTATGAGCTATCAATAATACGATCGTAGGCACTGGTCTCACCGCGAGCCACTAAGCTATGAACTATCGCTCGACTCCCCGCCTCAATGGAGCCGCAGCCTGACTGCTGACCACCAGCGGTCTTAGCTCATCTTGTGATTGCCAGCAACGCGGCCTTCTCGCGGTTTTCCCGTATGTCGAATGTATTGATTATAATCACCAATCCCACAATGCCGTAACAGATGTGCTTACCATAAAAAAAATCAACTGCGAAAGACTCTAGTTGTCTCGGGATTCGAACCCGCTTCCTCAGGATTGCCGGTCCAACGTGCTTCCAATTACACCAGACGACCTTCCGTGAATCACAGCTAATTTAGTCAATGGTATTGTGAAGCTAATCACTAGCGACATCTGTACTTAATGTTTCGAAGGTACTACAACCTTAAGCCACTCAAAGACGTGTGTATACCGCAATCGTCCGCAAACTAGACAACTCTCCGTATAGTCACCAAATAAAAAAAAGATTTCAAACGATTTCTCCAAGATCTCAACATCAGACCCTGACTTGGTGCCAACGCATTTTGGTTAGTTTTCAAATCGGAAAGAATTATCGGAATCGCTTGGCGCGATATTGAGATAATCGTCTATTTGTCGTGCACACGCTTAATGCATGGTTTTCTCATGGATGCCATTGTCAGAACTGGACCAAATTCATCATCATCATCATCATATCAGCCGAAAGACGTCCACTGCTGAACATAGGCCTCCCCCAAAGATTGCCACAATGACCGGTCCTGCGCCACCCGCATCCAGCGGACTCCTGCGACCTTCACCAGGTCATCAGTCCTCCTTGTGGGGGGCCTACCCACGCTACGTTTCCAGTACTTGGCCGCCACTAAAGAGCCTTAAGACCAAATTAATGGAACCAATTGAAAAGCATCAGCTTTCAAATACAAAAAGAATCATCAAAATCGCTTCACCCAGTCGGAAGTTCTGAGGTAACAAACATAAAAAAAAACAAACAGTCGAATTGAGAAACTCCTTCTTTTTTGAAGTCCATTGTAAAGAGACTGGTAGCCGCGAGTTGCTGTCAAATGCGAGATATACTACGACCCCTGTATGGTAAGCACATGATTGGTATGTTAGTATGTCGCCGCGAGATAGATTTTCCATCTTTTACTAACTATATTATGAATAAAAGAGGGATGGATAGCCCATCTCGCGGCGACATATTGTCGCATTAATCCTGTGCTAAGCCTACTGGTGACTTATGATGGTCCCGTTTTATCTATTTATCGTGCTACGCGTGACTTTCGCACTTGCATACCTACTTGTTAGAACGTGACGGCAACGCCGACAAACGATTAGACGCGGTACTATCATAAGCCTACTCGGAAGGCATGCACATATTGGTTGCAGATTTCTATGAATGAACTTTTGATAGTTTATAAATGAGCCTTACATAATCATATGACGTTAAGACTCGGATAAATGGTTGGTCTTCACTTCATATTGACAAGGATCAATTTATAACTATCAATATAGTCCATTCTTAGAAATCTGCAACTATAAGTGCCTGTCAATTCATAGTTCACGAGATTCAGAGTTCGAGTCTTATATCTAAAAGTTGAAGTTCCCGCTTTATTTTTAGGGCAGACTGTTACGTGGCAAAGGACATGGTTTTCAAGCTTGCTATTTGGATCAAACGCAAACCCATGTTCGGGGTCTTTCCGGTGGACAATCTAAAAGTTAAGGCCTATAAAGCTTGATTTTCTTATGAAAGCCTTATCTTCATTAAGTACTCCTTTTTCATTACGTTGTATGATAAAAATCATTACTACCTGTCCACAGGCTGTTAACTATCGACCACAGGAAAGAAAAAGTGCGTGTTCAGCTGAATTGTAGAGCCCCTCTTTCCTCTTCCTGTGGCCAATAGTAAGCAACTGGTAGGAGTGTAGTCGTGATTTTTATCATAGAATTCAATTTAAATGATAATAAGGGTTTAATAAGAAAATAAAATAAGTAAAAAAAGTTTTAAGTTAAACGGTTTTCATTGCACCAAAAACTAGAAAATAAAAATTAGTTGTAACTTACCGTAGATGCTACTTTTTGTAGATTAGTCACGTGAAACTATTATCACTGTAGTCTTCCCAAGTCGGATGCTGAAAGCCACGTTTAGCCTCTATGTCAGTGGATTAAGCGTATCCTAATCGGAAACTTTTACCAAACTGAAATAAAAACGTGGGGCGAACGCAATTGTGATTAAGTCACTATAGTTATTTAAGAACACACATAGAAATCAAGGCACCAATAGAGTAATAAGTTTCGTTCTGGCCTTGATAAAAGTTATTTATCTCTGTAGAAGTGTTGGAACAGATGAATGATTCATTGCAAAATTAAAGCTAAAATTACATATTTTGAACTTGTATGTTTCTTCATAATAACGCCCCACGTTTTTATTTTAGTTTGGTAAAAGTTTCCGATTAGGATACGCTTAATCCACTGACATAGAGGCTAAACGTGGCTTTCAGCATCCGACTTGGGAAGACTACAGTGATAATAGTTTCACGTGACTAATCTACAAAAAGTAGCATCTACGGTAAGTTACAACTAATTTTTATTTTCTAGTTTTTGGTGCAATGAAAACCGTTTAACTTAAAACTTTTTTTACTTATTTTATTTTCAAGTTTTTTAGCAACTTATACTAGATCAAAGGATGTTGTTTGTAATATGCAATACAATTAGGGATGCTAGCGTTTAACTCTCGCGCTTTAATCACGACACAAACATGTGCAAACGTAATGGACAATATTTTATGTGTAACGAGAGGGGAATCGCTGAAGAATAGATATTTTTTGAAATCCGACACTAAAAAAATGTCAGCTTGAATGCCCGAAGTGTCTCAACTGGACGTGTTATTCATACAATACCTTAGATAACAGAGATCTGTCAATAAGGAATATATCAATCAATTTGGATTATTGAGAAAATCAAGTTTAAAGCGAGGTCCGACGGGTCGCCCTACGCAATCAACTCACGCTGTCTATCAGCTGGAGGGCCGAAGGCCCGACGGCTCGCCCTACGCTACGCGATCCACTCACGCTGTCACCCGATAGGGAGATAAGCTGGAGGGCCGCAGGCCCGACGGCTCACCCTACGCGATCCACTCACGCTGTCACTCTATCAGCTAGAGGGCCGCAGGCCCGACGGCTCGCCCTACGCGGTCCAATTACGCTGTCACTCGATAGAGCTGTCAAGCTGATAAGCTACGCGATCCACTCACGCTGTCAGTTTATCGGCCAGAGGGCCGTATGCCCGACGGCTCGCCCTACGCGATCCACTCACGCTGATGTCACTCTATCAGCTAGGGGGCCGAAGGCCCGACGGCTCGCCCTACGCGATCCACTCTCGCTGATGTCACTCTATCAGCTGGAGGGCCGTAAGCCCGACGGCTCGCCCTACGCGATCCACTCACGCTGATGTCACTCTATCAGCTGGAGGGCCGAAGGTCCGACGGGTGACCCTGCGCTACGCGATCCACTCACGCTGTCACACTATCAGCTGGAGGGCCGCAGGCCCAACGGCTCGCCCTACGCGGTCCACTCACGATGTCACTCTATCAGTTGGAGGGCCGCAGGCCCGACAGCTCACCTTACGCGATCCACTCACGCTGTCACTCTATCAGCTGGAGGGTCGCAGGCCCAACGACTCGCCCTACGCGGTCCACTCACGCTGTCACTCTATCAGCTGGAGGGCCGCAGGCACGACTGGTCTCCCTACGCTACGCGATCCACTCACAATGTCACTCTATCAGCTGGAGGGCCGCAGGTCCGACGAGTCGCCCTACGTGATCCACTCACGCTGATGTCACTCTATCAGCTGGAGGGCCGAAGGCCCGACGGCTCGCCTTACGCGATCCACTCTCGCTGTCGCTCTATCAGTTGGAGGGCCGCAGGCCCGACGGGTCGCCCTACGCTATGCGATCCACTCACGCTGTCAGTTTATCGGCCAGAGAGCCGCAGGCTTGACGGCTCGCCCTGCGCGGTCCACTCACGATGTCACTCTATCAGCTGGAGGGCCGAAGGCCCGACTGCTCGCCCTACACGATCCACTCACGCTGTCACTCTATCAGCTGGAGGGCCGAAGGTCCGATGGGTCGCCCTACGCTACGCGATCCACTCACGCTGTCACACTATCAGCTGGAGGGCCGCAGGGCCGACGGCTCGCCCTACGTTGTCCACTCACGCTGTCACTCTATCAGCTGGAGGGCCGCAGGCCCGACGGCTCGCCCTACGCGGTCCACTCACGCTGTTGTCACTCAATCAGCTGGAGGGCCGAAGGCCCGATGGGTCGCCCTACGCTACGCGATCCACTCACGCTGTCACACTATCAGCTGGAGGGCCGCAGGGCCGACGGCTCGCCCTACGTTGTCCACTCACGCTGTCACTCTATCAGCCGGAGAGCCGCAGGCCCGACAGCTCACCCTACGCGATCCACTCACGCTGTCACTCTATCAGCTGGAGGGCCGCAGGCCCGACGGCTCGCCCTACGCGGTCCACTCACGCTGTTGTCACTCAATCAGCTGGAGGGCCGAAGGCCCGACGGCTCACCCTACGCGATCCACTCACGCTGTCACTCTATCAGCTGGAGGGCCGCAGGCCCAACGGCTCGCCCTACGCGGTCCACTCACGCTGTCACTCTATCAGCTGGAGGGCCGCAGCCCCGACTAGTAACCCTCCGCTACGCGGTCCACTCACGCTGTCACTCTATCATCTGGAGGGCCGCAGGCCCGACTGATCACCCTCCACTACGCGATCCACTCACGCCGTCAGTCTATCAGCCGGAGGGCCGCTGGCCCGACATGGCTGGCAGTGACACGTGTCTCAGCAGCATCAGGTTTGAGGAGTTGGAAGTCAATATTAAATCCGTCTGTATTTTTTCGTCCAATATTCCGCAGGGTTTGAAGACAAAAGTCTTTGATCAGAGTGTGGGTTCCCTCTATCTGGCATATTTTTTTTGTCCGAAACGCTTAGGACATAATAGACTTGGCATCACCTATTTCTGCATAATTTTAATAAGGCAGAAACATCAATTGGCATAAATAACAATATTTCGAACATTATTTTTCCCGAAACTATCTTGGCATATTATTATTTACGCCGAGTGTTATAAGACAGAAATTAGATTTGCATATAGCCATATGTTCGAAACTTATTTTGCATTCATTTTTCGCCAGGCAGAATTTGTTGTGAGGGTGAACATTTCTACAGTGGGCGAGCGAAGCGAGCTATTACTGATCAAAGAAAAACTTGAGCTGATTCAATTTTTAGCATGTTTATTACACGAATCTTGAAGGCAGAATGAAAAAAAATAAATTACAAAACAATAGGTTTCAAAAAATACAAAATACTATAAAAAAAAGTATTCCAAAAAGGTTTCTGATAAAAATAGGTGCGTCGTGCACATTTCCTCCCTTTTTTGTTAAAGCTGGAGCTTCACCAGCTTACGGAGAGGTCGTCTGAATACTAGAGGTGTGCGCCGATGGCCAAACCATCGGCGGCGGCCGCCGGTCTGAAAATGGCCGGCGGCGGCGGCGTAATCGGCGTGATCGGCGTAATGAAAGAGACAAGTTAAAATTTTAGAAAGAATGAGTTTATTCAAAATTTCTAAACAAAACAAAACATAAAGGATCTAAACATTTTTTCTTCTTCTAATGACAATGAGATCAATAAATCAGTGTGCACTATAATTGTCGTAATTATTTGGTTTAAGACGCTGGTGGTGACAAAACCCCTTCCGCTTCAAATTAACTAAACCCAGCAACAGCGGTGACGATTATACCGTTAGCCGGACCGGTCAGCCGGCGAGTTGTCAACGGGGTCGGGTGGCGGGGGCCGACCAGAGATCTACGAACACTCGTGCTGCACCCTGCACATATCGCGCCGCGACCAATTTCTACCTTTGTAATTGTGAAGAAAATAAAAATAGTGTTTACAGTCCGCTACAGTTTTATTCAGCAGTCTAGAACTCCTCCAGATACCTACCGATCGAGGCGCTAGACGCAACAGACGCTGACTACACCCACATATGGTAGTAGTGGTGCAAACGTGAAGCCAAAACACGATTTAAGAAAATCGGTTCGATAGAAAATAATTAGTCTCAACCATGGAGTTGTCATCAAGGAGAGTACCCATATTTGGACAGGGAAGCGCCTGTAGCCACGCTCCCGATTCGGGCCTGACACGGCCATTAGACGCGCCCTCTCCACACCCCCAGTACCCTCCAAAAGACCGTCAACCAGACGCCTCACCCCCACATCATCCCATGACTGCTGATGTTCTGGCTTATCCGGAAGTGCTGAGCCGGAGTTTACAGCAGACCACGCAGCCTGAGCTTCGGACGCGTACGGGATACGCCGCCGTCTATCGAAAAGATATGGGTGACTAGTTCCGCGGCTCCGCTGGCAGACGCCAAGAAGGCTGGCAGGCACACATCCCGCGCGCGCCTTATTCCCAATCCACCATCTCGAACAGGGAGTGAAGCTTAGTCCCACCGTCGAGAGACACATTTAACAGGGACTCTATTGACTCCTTCAGGACCGAGTCAAAAGAGTCTATATCTCCAGAGTAGAGCCACGCAGGAACGCGAAACAAAAGCGCAGAAGGATGAGTCAGATGAGTGCTAAATGGGCTGGCAGATCCCGAAGCCTGTCTCTAGCTAGCAAAAGCAGTTGCCTGCGTTCTTCAAAGGCCTCAGGAATAGCCTCTGGGAAAATTGGTGCCCCCAAAAGGCTGAAAGAGTATGTTGACAAATGTACCAGGCCAGATAACAAGGCGCCAAAAGAAGAGAGAGAACGGGAAGAGTCTGTGCTTAGGGTTTGCAATATTCGTCCAATTTTATTATTCGAATAATACGAATACTTCGATTTCCAGTATTCGAATATTCGAATTTTTCGAAGAAAACGAATATTATGGAAAAATAGTTAATGAATGTTTTAAAGGGATGTAATAGTAAAATATATTATGATTTATGACGTAAAATGAAAGCGTTATAACCTCTCGAATCTCTCGATACAATAGACAGACTTCTATGGTACAGTCAAGTGCAAAAATAAGTATCGAAAGAATCCGCTCATAAATATGTTACGACGTTCTTATTACACAAAGTTAGAGTGCACTGTGACATATTTTTGAACATTTTTGTCACACCTTATTTTGTCTTTAACTGTACCTAAGAGGCAAGTATGATCTGTAGCTTTTTAGCTGGCCTAGATTCAGTGTAAGGAGTTTAAAATTGTATCTCATATTTTTATCGCTTGATCACACATTGTGACACTCAATCATTAGTATGTATAAAAAACTGCGTGCCAAAAATAACTCGTTATGAAAAAAATATTAAATTTTTGTATATAATTCGTGATGATGAATCATTACCAAAACAAGAGGATTTTCAGTCTAAAATTTTATTTAAATTAAACTCAAAATTAAGTTGAATAAGATTGTTATAGCGTAAAAGTAAAAAAAAACTTAATTTTTGACAATTTTATTCATTAAAAAGCTGCTTAATTGTCTCGGGGAGTAAGTTAAACCTTATTCAAGGGGTAAGAGAACAAAAACTGTCCCGTTTGATAGTAAGTTATTTTGGTTTTATTTTAATGATATATTATAATCATTATAATGAATCATACATCATAAACTGCGATCGAAATTCATTGAAGTACTAGGGTTGTTACTCAGTCAAGTCAAAGTCAAAAATAATTTATTGAGTAGGCTTAGCAACAAGCACTTTCGAATCGTCAGTTGTGCTACTTATACATACATTTATATGGCGGAATGTATTTAATTATCATTAATATTATTATGGAATTAAATTACACTTATCAAAGTCTAAGTAACCTAGCATACAGCACCTAGCGGGCAGCAGCGTCATCATAGTGGACACATTACTGCGATGGCCAATCCGCTGCCCAGCGTGGCGATTATGGGCATTTACCTCCTAATGCGTTTATACGCTTAATAGGAGAGGCTTACACCCAGCAGTGGACTATCAAAAGCTGAGGATGTGTCGTCCCTGGTGCAAAGGTACCCATCACACTGGCCGCGTTACCGTGGTGCAGCACGGCGTGAAGCGTGCTGCACGGCGACGGACAACCTTTGCACCAGGTACGAACCCGCGCGGGTGTCAGCTGTCCTCTGACTAATCCGACATCCAACTTCCCTTACAAAGGCAATAGCCTCAGACCCCTAGCACCCAGTAGTCTCCACTGCGATGGGAACAAAATAATAACTGTTACACAAGCCGCATACTTGTCCCGTTTTTTAGCGGCAGCAAAATCCGCAGCAGCACCAGCTGTTCGCACTGTCCGACTGAGATGCGAGGCGGCTAAAGTGCTGACGCACGTGGCATCCCAGAGTAAGCACTTGTCTTTCTACCACGGCACCAAAGTTAATCCGTCGGGCCTTTTGCCGTCGGAACGACAAAGGCCCGGAGGCTCCAGGGCACAAGGAATGTTGGCCGATACCAAAGCCCTTCGTACGATGTCATTTAAGGCGTGGTGACATGGAAACCTTCCCGAACAACGACTACAACTCAACGCGTGATGGTCATTTGCCTCCACTATGGAGCCACAGATGCATTTATGAGGTAACCAAACATCGCAGCCCAAGCCCAGGCGGAGAGCAACTGCCACCCGCAATGAGTCGTTGTCCAGGAGTGTTCCCAGATGAGGGGCAGGCAAAGCCTGCAACCACGCGCCCGCTTCGACACACGACACCGACTTTAGTCTGGCCAAATCGACCCCCGCGGCTGCACTCATAAACCGTGCCAGCGCGCCCTTAGCCCCCACCCCACATCGCCACATCGCCACTAAGTTATTAATATTTAAATTAACTTAATTGAATTAAACTTTGTTTAATCATTAAAATATATTTTTACGTAGATGTTAATGTTAATTTTTGGAATTTTATTATAATTCTTCGCAAAAATAAATTATTTTCACACAAACTTTCACTATTCGAAATATTCGTTTTATTCGAATAATAACTGCTGTCATATTCGAATATTATTTTGGCGAATAATTCGAATAAACGAATATTCGAATATTCGAATTGCAAACCCTATCTGTGCTACAGGGAAAGAACTCGCACTTCGCTGCATTAACTTCACACCCCAGCTGTTGTAACTGGGGCAGGATGGTCAACAGATCTCGCTCCACTACTTCAGGCTTCCCTCAAGGGTACCATCGTCAAGGTACCAAACATTCAACGGAGATTTCAGCTCTGAGATAAACTTGTGAATTGCGAGACCGAAGGCGAGTGGGCCGAGCGGATCGCCCTGCTGCGCACCGACCTGAGACAAAATTAGAGATTTATTGTAGAAAAGGTTAGTAGAAGATGAATAAACCTGGAAGAGGAAAGGGTAGAGGGAAGGTACCTTGTCTTTGACCTCGCTCAAAAGCACGTCACGCTCAATTGAATTAAAGGCGTTTTTGATGTCAAGTTTAACAATAACTCAGTCGGAGTTCCCTGGATTCAGAGCAAAAGTGTGGATGGCCGCTTCGCATCGCGAGTAAACGAAAACCACTATCACCTGCGGACGGAGAAGTAAGCTCCTTTAAAACTGCCGGACGAATTCCGTCCAGTCCGGCCGCAGAACCGTTGTAGAAGGAACTAATTGCATGAACAACGTCCTCTGCCTTGACCTCGAGAGCTGAAATAGATCTGTCCAGTTCAAGTGGAAGCACAAGAGGTCAAGATGTGGGTGGGAGCTTGGACTCCAAAGTTGATAGGGTTTCGGGGCCTGACGGTGCAATAGTGTCATCTGACATAAGTAGCCGGACAGCACCCCTGAGATCCCCTCAAACACTTTGGACTGTATGGTCTTAAGTACCGAGGGTGCTCTCGAAGACGCCGACCCCTGCTGCGCGAAACCCATAAAACCACTCGCGAAGTCGATGTTGCGCTTTACTTTAGCCGTAAGATTGCCAGACCCCGTCGGTTCCGGCGCCTTAAATGCGGAAAATGCAAAAGATAGCAACGCTTGTATTATTACTACTACTTCTAATGACGTGTTGCAATGTACGCACACAAAACAGATAAAAAAAATTAAGAATTATTTTCACGCCGATTTCACGCCGGTGAAAACGTCGGCGGCGGCGGCGTGGCTAAAATAACCGGCGGCGGACGCCACGCCGATCGGCGCACACCTCTACTGAATACCCCGGCCAGGGTGCGCACGTCTGCCACTCTCACGATACCATCAGGGCCTGGAAAAACTGCTGTAATACGTCCACGGGGCCAGGAACCTCTTGGTGTGTTGCCATCTGCAATCAGAACTAGGTCACCAACTGCAATCTGCGGAACCTCTCCTCGACCGCGTCTTGGTATTAGAGTTGGGAGGTACTCGCGCAGCCAACGTCGCCAGAAATGATCGGCCAAGCGTACGGCCTTACGCCAGCTGGAGCGTGAGATGAGGTCAGAGTCCGACAACGTCGCCGGTATGGATCTTCCTGATGATGAACCCAGTAGAAAATGCATGGGCGTCAGCGATTGATCACTTTGAAGATCTACGGCAACATGTGTCAAGGGCCGACAGTTGATCAGGGATTCCGCTTCCGCCAGGAGTGTGCGTAGAACTTCATCGGTAGGGGCTCGCTCAGTCAGCGTTACTTTCAGCGCCGTCTTGACACTCTTGCCCAACCTTTCCCATGAGCCCCCCATAAACGGAGCGCCTGGTGGAATGAACCTCCACTTGATCCGTTCCGTTGCTGCGAACTCTGACGTAGCTTCGGCGTATAAGCGCTGTAGTTCGCGGTGGCTACCAACAAACGCTGTACCATTGTCAGACCACAGCTCGGACGGAGTGCCTCTTCTGGCTATGAAGCGGCGAAGGCTCATAATTGCGGAGTCAGTTGATAAGCTGTCGACGACTTCCAGGTGGACGGCTCGTACTACGAGGCAGGTATATAGTCAAAGTCAAAGTCAAAGTCAAATAATTCTTTATTCAAATTGGAATAGCAACAAACTCTTTTGAATCGTCTAGATATGAAAACTACTTCCGGTTCGAACCCTAAACCGCTGACCCAAGAAGAACCGGTAAGAAACTTGGCGGGAATTCTTTTTTCAAACAATGATGGTACATCTTACAACTAACATGCATTAAAAAAAAACATAAAATTGATTTTAAACAAATTGAAATATAATAATAATAACAAGAGATGTAAAGTCTCTAAAAGTCACAACATTTATAAGTAATAATTTATAGAGAAGTAAGGTTTCTCTCCGAATAGGTATATAATAATAACATTATATAAAGCACGTTTGGAGATGTACAAGGTCTCCAAGCGTAAATTATCGTAATTGAATGTCATGACTTTAACAAACTAATAATTAAATCCTAAATTACTCCCACGGTGTTTTATCATTCATGTAGTCATGTGTACTAAAATAAGCTTTAGATATAAGTTTACGCTTTACAAAATTCTTAAATTTGTTGACTGAAAATTCAGTAACATTTACTGGAAGTTTATTATAAAATCTTACACAATTACCCATGAATGATTTCCTAATTTTTCCTAATTTTATAGTGCCACGTACCTTTTTTCCCGTCGTCGGCCAATCGAAATTTGTACTGGCCCGAAATAGTCCAGTCCCGTAAATGTGAACGGGCGCTTGTGATGCCCTAGGCGCGCCTCGGGTAGGTCTCCCATCGGGGGCTGAAAGTTCTTAGATCGACGGATTCGACAGAATTGGCAATTGTAGGCAACGTTGCGGACGGTACTTCTAAGACTCAGCAGATGGTAGTCTTGTCGGAGCTCGTTGACGACAGTCTCCGTATTGGCATGTGCGGCTTTGCGATGGTGGTGCTGAACTAGCAGGCGTACGGCTGCTTCACTTCCGTCAAGAACGATAGGGTTTTTCATAGCATCTCGTACGTGCATCGCTGCTCTAATGCGGCCAGACAAGCGGATAAGCCCGTCGTCTCCGATAGTGACGGATAATTTGGACAATCGGCTGGAACGTGGCACTGGCCGGGAAGGATAGTTTTGTAGATAGGCTATCTCTTCAGGGAATGTGTTTTGCTGGGACTGGCGTAGGATGTGCAGCTCAGCCAGCCGGAGGTCTGCGGCAGTCAATGCTGCGGCAGGGTGTAGCGTAGCCCGTGGGGCAGTGAACTGTTGCCATTGATTTGCAGGCTGAAACATAAAGGTACACAACCCTCCCTCGTAACGTACTAAATTATCTACACACAGACCCCTTTTCGTTAGACTACGCATTCGCAATAATGTGAGATACTTATGCGCAGTAGCGGTTGCACGTACCAATCTGAGCCAGGAACTGAAACGTTTAGGATCGGCGGAAACTGGTTCGTGCTTATTAACGTCACTAATGTGGTGAACTAAGTCTACACGTCCTGTACGTTTGCTCTCCTCGTCTATACCTGGATTCTCAGGTGCGCTAGGCTCGCAGGGCCACTCGGACGAGAGCAAAAATTCAGGTCCCGAAATCCAACGTGATTCGGCTGACATCGTCACCCGCTTGATGCGGGTGGCATCATCTGCTACGTTAAGATGTGTAGGCACCCATCGCCATTCTTTCACGTCGGTTATCTCTGTGATTTCAGCTACTCTGTGTGAAACGAAAGGCTTGAATAACCGCGCCTCGCTTCGAAGCCATCCTAGAACAGTCATAGAATCACACCAAAATACGCGACTTACAGGTTTAAATCTGTGGGCTTCACAGATAGTTGAAGCGAGACGGGCTGCAACCAATGCTCCTTGGAGCTCTAAGCGATTTATAGATACTTTTTTCAACGGTGCTACACGAACTTTACTACAAATAAGCGCTAGCTTCACTTCACTATTTTCGAGAACAAATCGCCAATATGCAACTGCAGCGAAGGCAGATTCGCTTGCGTCACAGAATAGGTGAAGCTCGCACTTGTCAATTTGAGACTCGCTAAGACAGTAGCAGCGTGGAATCTGTAAACTAGAAACTGCAAATAAATCCTCAAACCAGAGCATCCACGCCGCTTTGTCACTTTGTGATAGCTCATCGTCCCAACCCAGAGACTGACGCCACGCATTTTGGAACATAATACGACCTGTAATGACTACTGGCGCCAGAATCCCGAGCGGGTCGAAAACCCGCATCACATGAGCTAAAACTTCACGCTTTGTGAGTTTATTTGGCAACGAACACTCATTACTCATTCCAATATTGAAACTAATAGTGTCTGAAACGGGTTGCCAAATAAGCCCAAGTGTACGCACGGGCGTACGGGTAGTGAGACGACCAAGACCGACATCTACGCTATTGCTACAGCTAGCTACAGGGGGCACTTCAATCAAGCTCTCCTTAGGCAATAAAGCGAGAGCGGAGGGATTGTTTGAAGCCCACGCACGCATTTCGAAGCCAGCATGTCGATGGATCTGGCTGATCTCAGCGGCCAGCTTGGCAGCTTCATCGACTGAATTTAGGCTCACTATACAGTCATCCATATAGTGATCGGCAATAATGGCTCGAGCCGCGTCTGGATAGCGTTCCTGCCATTCCGCTGCGTTCTTATTTTTAATGTAGATAGCAGTGAAAGGGCTAGAAGCGGCACCGAAAATCATTGATGACATCCGATAAGTCCTGATAGGCTCTTTTGGGTTATCGCGCCATAAAAACCGTTGTGCGTCGCGATCCTCAGCTCGAATCTTTACCTGAGGAAACATTTCGCGAATATCTCCGGTCAGGGCAACCTTGCCCTCCCGAAAACGCATCAAGATGCCGAGCAGAGGTTGAAGTAAATCAGGGCCGGTTAACAAGAGCGAATTTAGCGAAACACCGTTACTTTTGGCAGCCGCGTCATGTACCAATCTTAATTTATTAGGCTTATTGGAATTCGTTACGCCAAAATGTGGCAAAACCCAAACAGGGGACTTAACACTGGGCTCTTCCGTGCACAGTTCGGCGTAACCTTTTCCAAACATGGCGTGTACATTCTGCCGGTAGCGCTCCACGTATTGAGAATCCCGCGCCATCTTCTTTTCTAGACTGAGAAACCTAGAAAGGGCAAGCTTATAACTGTCAGGTACGACTAAGTCATCAGATTTCCAAAGCAAACCGACTTCATAATGCCCGTTAGGCAAGCGTCGCGATGTACGGTCAAGAATTTGGATAGCACGCTCGTCATCAGTGCTACGCGCTTCGCGTTTTGAAATGCCGATAGAATCTAGACTATATTGCTCACGAATTAAGTTTTCTAATGTCGCGCGATCACTAACGTCCGTAATCGAGGACTCGCTAGCTATAGCGTGGTTAACTGTCTCGAAAGGCGTAGTTTTGCTACAGCCAAACGCAAATAAAACCCAACCCAAAGCGGTATTAATCGCCACTGGTTGGGTCTTAGTGCCATGACGTACAGCTCTAGGCAACGTGAGATGCCAGTTGTCAAGGCCAACTATGATCATTGGCTTTACGTGGCCGTAACAAAACTCGTCTACAATGTCTGAAAAGTAGGCATATTTAGACACACATGACCTATCTGCGGTTTGTGACGCGAGACCTAAACCTTCCATCGATCGCGCTTTAGTAATCTCGTAAGTTTCGTTAGATCGGCGACCTTTAATTAGAAAATCTACATATTTCACATCCGTTTCTTTATGCAAACCGCCTACGCACTTGAGGTTTATGCGGCCATCGAAACCGCATGCACCTATTTGCGCGGCGATTTCAGAGTCTATGTAGGAACCCGCAGCCCCGTCGTCTAGCATCGCGTATGTATTTACTGACCCTAATGGACCGGACACGGTCACGGCTACGACCTTCAACAACGCGCGAGGAGGTACCGATGGCTGCGCTGAAAATCCCGCGGCATCAGAAGTCGACGTGTGGGTAAGAATCTCTGTTGACTTTGAATCGATTACGACGGCCGCGGCGGGGGCAGATTTCAACGGCGTGATGTTAGAGGTTCCCGGGATCTGTATAATTTTCTGATTTTCTACATGCGCGGCTACGGATCGTTCATAGTTTGCATTGTGTAGCATTTCATGATGACGAAAATGACAGCCGTCAATGTGACAAGTTTGTTTTGCCTTACAATAATTTATTCTATGCCAACCTCTTAAACATCGATGACAGATTCTATTTTTTTTTATGAAACTCCACCTGTCATCGATTGACATTGCGGCAAACTTGTCACATTGAATGATATCGTGTGATTTTTTGCATACAACACACGATTTAATATTGGATGCGGTCGTCGATGAATTCAACCGAATTGAGGGTGAATTTCGTGAGGATGAACTGGGAATGGTAGATTGGTTATCTGCGGCAACGTGTACACTATCCTTGGGCCGCCTACTGTCTATCGCGTGCGACGCAGTAGACTGCTCAGGCATTAAACCGAAACGAGACTGTAGGTCAACTTCGTGTGCTAGGAACTCTGCTAGGCTTTCCAACTTTGTTAGACCGGCAGGCTCGAAACGATCGGCATAATCTAGCCATTTGGCTCGCAACAGTGGAGAAATCTTGGTAATAAGAGCTTGAAATAACTCTGGAGAAGCAAGATATTCCGTATGATCTAATAGCCGTATTACTTCCACACAGTTGCGCACCCGACTCGCAAAGATAGCTAAGTCCTTACCTTCACCATACACACGCGGCAGCGCGCGCACCACCGCTATTTCATGCGCGACCACTACCTCGGGCCGGCCGAAACGCGCGTCTAGGGCGCGCACCACGACGCCGGGGTCTCGTGCGGACACCAGCAGCGCAGCCACAGCTTCGCGGGCCGCACCAGTCAGCGCAGTGTTCAATCTTGACATATTGTTCGTGGCGGAGTAGGAGCCTTGAGTATTTTCAAAGGCTTTCTTGAGACTCAACCAATCTAAATAGGATTTGCCGTCAAAACGGGGTAAAGGGACACGGTTAATGGCATTATTAATTCCTTTATTAACACTATCTACTAAAACTCCTAGACTCTTCACTAGCTGTGGAATTTCAGAGCTCTCACGAAGCGAGAGGGCCGCAGGTGGCGCGATGGGCGCGGGCGGCGCGATAGGCGCGGGCGGCGCGATAGGCGCGGGCGGCGCGATAGGCGCGGTCGGCGCGTTAGGCGCGGGCGGCGCGAAAGGCGCGGATGGCGCGATGGGCGCGCACGGCCCGATGGGCGCCGGAGGCACCATGAGGCCTCCTGGAAGCGCCGGTGCCGCTTCAGGCACGAGAGGGACCTCTGAAGTCGCAGCACGACAGCCATGACGCACTATCGCAGTGCGTGCAAGGGACGCGACACGAATAACAGGACGTTTATTTTCAAAATTCCTGGAATCATTCACACATTCAAAAGGTTCTTTAGGATAAAAAGCCGCTTCGGATTGACGTAGCCATTGGTTTACGACTACATTATGACTGCTGCTCGCAGAGCTGTGCCGACTTGCATCTGCCTCAATGGCGGCGATTTCAGCTTTCAGCTCTAGATCGGCAGTCGCGCGTTCTAAATCCGCTAATTGATCAGCTGCAGCGCGGCGTATTTTTTCTGCCTCTAAATCGGCAAGACGGCGGGCGTGCTGCGCCTCTGCCGCTAACTTTTTAGCCAATACAACTGAAGAACGGGACGAAATACTTGACTTACGGGACTGGGAAGGCGCCGGTGCTGCGGTTGTCGAGTCGACACAAGAGGCTAGGGGCACGTTCGACGGCCCGGCCTCCTCCGCAGCGGATCTACCTTCTCCGCCTTTAGCGGTTACCGACCGAGTAACTACCATTCTTCAGAACTGCTTCACTTATACAATAAACAAACTGTCGAGATCCGAAAAGGACCAGATATTACTGATCAAAGAAAAACTTGAGCTGATTCAATTTTTAGCATGTTTATTACACGAATCTTGAAGGCAGAATGAAAAAAAATAAATTACAAAACAATAGGTTTCAAAAAATACAAAATACTATAAAAAAAAGTATTCCAAAAAGGTTTCTGATAAAAATAGGTGCGTCGTGCACACGAGCGAACAAAACCTTCCGGGGCAGATCCGACTCGGATGGGTTAGGTTAGAAGACTAAGGCGGGATCTTTGCTCCCGCCTTAGCCTTCAAGGTTATTTTTTTTAGAAACCCAGAAATTACTCAGTTCAGTAACACAGTAAGTAACGTGCAAAATATATATTATATTGAGAGGTTGTAATTATTCCTTCTCTGTTATGTTAAAACAAACTATGCCGATACTTTTTATGCACACCCAGATTATGCCTCATCATAAATATGAGTCTCGAAATTATGCTCATATAATATTCGAACAACTCGAAATCTGCCACAACGAAATATGCTAAAGTTGAGTATGCCACAACAGTTTCTGCACAAAGCCATTATGACTACATAGATTATGCCATATAGAATTATTCATTAAAGAATTATGCCACAACAGGGTGAACCAATCAGTGTATGTAGCCATGTTGTTGATGACCTACGCTACGGTACTAAACCGTGCTCGCTTACAATGGGCCTTATAAGAATGCTCAATGTCACCCAAAGGGCAAAGGAGAGGGCTATGCTACGAGTCTCTCTGCGATATCGGATTAGAAATGAGACCATCCGCAGCAGAACCAAAATAACCCATATATCTCTTCGAATCGCTAAACTGAAGTGGCAGTGGGCGGGGCTCGTCGCGCGTGGAACCGATGGCCGTTGGGGCGGTAAGTTTTTCGAGTGGTGGTCACGTACCGGAAGGCGCAGCGTGGGTAGGCCCCCCACAAGGTAGACTCATGACCTGGTGAAGGTCACTGGATGCGGGTGGCACAGGGCCGGTCCTTTGTGGCAATCTTTGGGGGAGGCCTATATTCACCAGTGAACGTCTTTCGGATGATATGATGATGATTATGATAATGAAATCCGTATGTTTCTACCAAATGTCTAAAGCAGTACTTCAAAATCTACAGATCGCTTAACCTAGTGGTTGTGGCAGGCAGTAACACTGGAGTGTCAGATCTGAGGAGTTGGACGTTAGTATTAAATTTGCATGTTTCTACTTAATATCTAAAGAACTTCTTTAAAATCATGAAATCGATAAAAGATAAACCTTGCGGTTATTGCGGGCAGTACTGCAGCATCAGGAGTGAGGAGTTGGAAGTCAAGATCAGGCTGTTAGTATTTGATTATGCCAAACATGCTATACTTTCATTCTCACGTGTCTAACACTCTCGGTTAAGGTAAGCAGTACGTCTGCAGCATCAGGCCTTGAGGGTACAAGGATAAAAATATTATAATATTGCATTGTCATGGGGACTTGACACGAGTTCCAAATATCATTAATTTTGGTGCAGTAGAAGTGGTCGAAAAATCGATCACAAGATTTGAAGCATCGACGACAGTTGATACGCGGTGAAGTTAATAAAAACCGTTTAATTAACTCTCATAACCCTTAACTTTTAAAATGTACAGTGGCGTTCAGAATTGCATGGACTCAACTGTACACCGGAAAGACTCATATAACATGATTTTGAGTTTTCTGTGCATCCTACCTGTTGGAATATTCAGTGAAAATAAAAATAATTTGTAAAAATAAAATATATGAAGATGTTTACTGACAGAAGTGTTTATTCGAAGTGAAGGGTAAAATATTTAAATACTACAAATATCAAAAGAAAACTTAATCATAAAAGTCTATCACAACAGAGGTTACTATATTACAACATCCGCCCTTAATCAAGGTTGTGACAGACAAAACAAAAACATTAAGTTTCTAACCCTAAGTTACCCGTACACCGTTTGTGTGCGATAGGACCGAGTGGCTTCGTAAGAATATCAGCAGGCATATCACTGCTTTGAATATACTCTAATTGAACTACATCATTAGATACCTTCTCCCTAATAAAGTGAAATCTAGTATCTATATGCTTCGTCCTGCTGTGGTGTACCGGATTACGAACTAAATTGATGGCACTCTGGCTGTCAGAAGCTAATTTAATAGGAGATAATTTACCTGTTATTTCGTATATGAAACGACGTAAATAGCATGCTTCTTTAGTGGCAGACGCTAGTGACATATATTCCGATTCTGCTGAAGATAAAGCCACTGTGGGTTGCTTTTT
The DNA here is from genome assembly GCA_025490895.1 of Thaumatotibia leucotreta. NCBI lineage: Eukaryota > Metazoa > Arthropoda > Insecta > Lepidoptera > Tortricidae > Thaumatotibia > Thaumatotibia leucotreta. The sequence continues at coordinate 14,964 of JALPQI010008022.1, read as the reverse complement.
GGACTCCCAGGAAACTGGCCCTTCACCAAGTTTGAAAACGTATCCTGTATATGACCTTCTGTCAAACGGACAGTTAGCCCAATCCGCGTCACAGAAACCTTTCAGAGGCTCTCCACTCTTCCTGTAAACCAGTGAATAATTTAAAGTACCCTTCAGATATTGCAGAACTCTTTTTGCAGCATTCCAGTGTTCCTTAGTAAAACACGTATTAAACTGGCTCAAAAAACTCGTTGCATACGCAATATCGGGTCGTGAATTTACCGTCAGATACATGAGACATCCTATTAAGTTTTGATAAGGATAAGGCTCACCGACTTGACCATCACTTCTTCTTTCCATATTCTTTTTAACCAACGGAGTATTCACACTTTTACAGTCCGTCATGTTAAACCTTTTTAATAAAGAAAAAATATAATTTCGCTGGTTCACTTTAATATTCTCGGAATCGGATTCAATTTGTAATCCTAAATAACATTTCAAGATTCCAAGATCTTTTAACGAAAAATATTTCGACAATTCTTTCTTGACAATGTCAAATGTCAGATCAGATTTAAAGAAGACTATTATGTCATCGACAAATATACCCAAAATTGCGAGTTCCTGACCAAAAAGTTTCGTGTATACGCAAGGCTCCGAGCCTTGCGTATACACGAAACTTTTTGGCGTTCCTGTAAAACCTATTTTTAAAAGCGTTTCGTTTAACTTTTTGTTCCATGCTCGCGGCGCCTGTTTAAGGCCATAAAGGGATTTTTTCAACAAACAAACCTTGTTCTCTTTGCCTTTTTCTAGAAAACCAAGAGGTTGTTCCATAAATACTTCTTCTTCTAAATCTCCATTTAGGAACGCTGTATCAACATCCAAGTGTTTCATTCTTAACCCCATCTCTGCAGCTAGGGCAAATAACGTGCGAAGGGAAGAATGTCGAATCACTGGTGCAAAAGTCTCGTCGTAGTCAACTCCTTTGACTTGATTAAACCCTTTGACGACCAGTCTCGCTTTATACTTCGTGATATTACCGCATGCGTCCTTTTTAATCTTGTAAACCCACTTACATGGTATGACCTTTTTATTTGGTCTTTCTACTAAATTCCATGTGTGAAGTTTCTTTAACGAAGTGTACTCTTCAGCCATAGCATGACGCCATCTATCAGCATCATCGGCATGAGTAGCTTCGTAATAAGTCGTAGGCTCATTAGAATCTATTGATGATACATTGTAAGTGAGGAAATCTGGTGGTTTCCTATTTCGTGAGGGGTACCTCTGCTCAGGGAGAGTCTCCTCTTCCAAACTCGCTGGCTCCTCGTCAACACTACGTAGCCTCGGGTCACTGGAAGAATCTTGCTCTTCCGTCACTGACTCTTTAACATTATCTGGGCTTACCGGCGAAGGTTCCACCACAATGTCGGTACTCTCATCACAATCGTAGAATTGATAATTCTCAGGCTCCGTCTCTTCTTCACTTTCAAACAATAAGATAGAGTCTGATTGCACTTCAGGAACAGTTTGTCTCTGCTTTAATCCTGTGAAACAAGTTTCGAAAAAATTTGCATCTCTGGACGTAAAGAACTTTCGTGGGTTAGTAGGATCTCTAAAAACAAAAGTGTTTTTATTTTCTGAGTAACCAACGAAAATCGCTTCCTTTGCCTTGACATCTAATTTCTTCCTGTGACACGAAGGTATGTGAACAAGTGCTCTACATCCGAACACTTTCAAATGACTCAGATCACCTTTACGACCATACCATCTGTCATAAGGAATTTGTCCACCTAGGGCTCGATGAGGAGACCTATTTTTGAGGTATACGGCAACTCGGAATGCATCTTCCCAGAATGCTTTCGGCAGTGCGCTTTCAGCTAGCAACGTCCTCGCCTTTTCTGTAATAGAACGATGAGTACGTTCCGCTACTCCAACTTGCTGAGGGCTGTTAGGCGTTGTTGTTTGATGTTCGATACCTTTTGAAACGAGATAATCAACAAACTCTTTATTAATGAACTCCTTACCTCCGTCAGTCCTAACAGATTTAATTTTCTTGTCTAATTGATTTTCAACAAAGGTTTGAAACAGACAGAATTTATCTTTGACCTCGGTTTTGGAAGAAATAAAATAAGCAAAAACTTTTCGTGTGTTATCGTCTACTATTGTTAACATATACCTGTTTCCTTGAAAAGAGGTAGTAGACACAGGTCCCAAGAGATCCATATGGATAAGCTCCAGTGGGGAAGTAGCCCTATTAAACGCTACTTTCTTAAAAGGTTTTCTTGCTTGTTTACCTTCCACGCAAGCGATGCAACTATTTTTATCTACCTCTGTATAATTTACGCCTACCTTATGATTCTTCAGTTGGTGCATGCCTATGCGACACAAATGTCCTAACCTCTTGTGCCAAAGTTGATAACTATCCTGACAGCCAGAGTGTACACCTTGTGTCAAATTATTATTTGCCACATTCTCGGAAACATCGACAGTACCATCTAAAACGTACAGTCCACCGCAGGGCGAGGCATGAGCAACAGATTCACCTGTAAAACGAAAATTATCAGATTTATAAAAGTTACATCCATTTTTATCAAAAACACATATAAAACCCTTATCTACAATTTTTTGTACAGACAACAAATTAGCCTTTAAATCTGGCACATAAGCAACATCACTTATTTTGTTAACAACATTTTCGGGTGTGTTTATACGGACATTTCCAACTCCGCAGCATTTAATCTGTTCACCGTTTGCGACAGTAACGACACCTTGGTTCTGCAACTTAATATTCTGAAACCAATCTCGCCGAGAAGACATGTGCCTTGTGCAGCCCGAATCCACATAGATTATGTCCCTACTAGAGTTGCCAGAAGTATTGAGGACTGTAGATTTAGTATTATTGATAGTTACCTCATCAACATTCTCCTTCTTGCATCTCAGTGGACAATCTGGTCTCTTATGTCCAGGCTTCTTGCATTCGTAACACACGATGCCTTTTTTATTCTTCATAGGCTTCCGTTTCACATTAAAAACAGAATCTGTTGGAACGGCTGAAGTGTCCTTCTTAGACATTTCGTTCAGCAGTTTTGTTTTTACCAAATCAGTGGTCACGTCGACATTACAGTTCTCTAGAGCCATAATAAGAGGTTCATATTTTGGTGTAAGACCTCCCAAAAGTATCGCAGCAATAGATTTGTCTTCTATGACTACATCTATATCCGCAAGATCCTGTGCGGTTGACATCACTGCGGTAATATACAGCTCTACATTTTCAAATTCTGACAGACTCAATCTGTACAGTTTACGCTCTAAAGTTAATCTTCGTCCCATTCCCTTATCTTCAAAAGCTTTTTGCAAAGATTTCCATGCTTCGGCTGCAGTTTTAGCACATCTAACGTGCGTTATCGCTGCACCATCTACTGTTAAGCAAATTTTTGCAAGCGCTTTCTCATCAAGACGTACCTTATTCGAGGCTGGAGTCGTGTCTCCTTCAGGGTAACCGACGATTGTCGCCCACAGGTCCTCGTGCAAAAGGTAGTTGCGCATCTTAAATTTCCACGTAGGATATCCATCTTTGCTCCTCAAGTAAAAAGATGGAATAGATGAGCTTGCAGGGAAATTTTTCACACTCGATCCATCTCCAGTTTCGTGTCCCATTTTTGGAATATATTATACACACGAAAAACTAAATTTATTTTACAGATTTCACTTCATACTAAGCACCGCATTATTTTGCAGAGCGTTCGTGCTGATAACGTGTTGGAATATTCAGTGAAAATAAAAATAATTTGTAAAAATAAAATATATGAAGATGTTTACTGACAGAAGTGTTTATTCGAAGTGAAGGGTAAAATATTTAAATACTACAAATATCAAAAGAAAACTTAATCATAAAAGTCTATCACAACAGAGGTTACTATATTACAACACTACCGTAAGATCAATGAGGAATCTTCAACATTTTACATTATAATTAGTAGTCATTTTCGCATCACCCATTTCATTAGTCATAGTCATAGTCATTTATTTTATAAAGCCAATTTACACGTCAACATTAATAAATAACCTAAAATAAAATCACAAAATCCAGTCTAAACAAATTCTACGATACAGTACAGTGTATCAATTGGGAAAAAGAAAAAAATAAAATACACATTTGTGAAATAATATGAAACATAACATTCAACATTTCAAATTAAATAATGAAAACCTATTTAATCAAATCAATTATTGGAAATAAATTAATGGAAATAAATTAAACATAAAACAATTACAAAAAATAATTATAAATCGTAATTAAACATTAGATAAATTATAATTATATACGTTAATAGCACTACAACGATATGTCCTTGTACATTATAAATTCGTTATAATTATAGAACGGGTGCTCAATAAGCCACTGCTTTAGGTGATGCTTAAAGCTCTGTAGACTTTTAGCGTCTGTGATGCTGCTTGGCAACTTATTGTAGACCGTCGGGCCCATCACGTGCGTTAGTTTCGACGACTTCACCAGTTTGCGACTTACACCCACGAGCTTGTTTGCATTTCGTGTATTATACTCGTTTACCATTGCATTCGTCTTATAGGACGCAAGGTGTTCACGCACATAGACAGCTACTTGCATTATAAGTATTGCGGGTAATGTGAGTATCCCCTGTTCTTTGAACAGTATCTTCGCTGGAGTATCAGGCGGCACTCGTGAGATAATGCGTATGGCACGTTTCTGGAGCCGAAAAACTCTCTCCCAATCCGCGCATCGTCCCCAGAGCTCCGCCCCGTACTGTATCAAAGAGTGCACTGTGGCAAAATAACAAGCACGGGAAACCTCTGGAGCTACGGTCTTTACCAAACGACTGAGGGCATAGCATGCGCTGGCTACCCTGCCGCATAGTTTGTCTACATGGAGATTCCATTTCAAGCCAGAGTCTATTTCAAAGCCCAAAAAAGTTGTGGTTGAGGTTTGACACAGCGGTTTCTCATCAATATCTACGGCCAGGGGTTCTAGCTGCCGGCCCGCTAAATTAAAATGCATGAAGTGCGTTTTTCGAAGGTTTAGAGCCAGCCCATTGATTCTAAACCAATGAGCAAGCTGAGCCGCTGCCTCGTTCAGCGCCTTCCGGATGCCCTCCACATTCGGAGCAGTAACAATTGCAGCTACATCGTCAGCATACATTAGTACCTCACCGGCTGTTATGGCATCCGGCAGGTCGTTTAAGAGAAGTGAAAAAAGCAGATTAGAGACTGAGGATCCCTGCGCGACACCCATATGCGCTCCGAGTGGATCAGACCTCACTTTCCCGCCATTTCCCACCACGACCTGTGTCCGGCCACGCAATAAGCTCGAGAGAAGGGACAAAGATGTGCCATGGATGCCGTAATGGTGCAGCTTACCTGACAGTAACGCATGATCGGCGACATCGAAAGCTTTCGAGAGGTCGCAGCACAGGACGGCTACCTGTAGCTGACTCTCTCTAGCGGCCATAATACGCCTCACCAGTTCACGGGATAGCGACGTCGTGGATCGGCCCTCCCGGTACGCATATTGTCTCTCAGATATACTATTAGTTTCACTCAGGAATTTAGTGAGACGGGCGCTCAGGCCATGTTCAAATATTTTTGCTATCGCCGGGATGATTGACACCGGTCGATAGCCATCGATATCCCCTCGGCTACCCTTCCCTTTAAAGATAGGAACTACCTTACTGGTTTTGAGTGGATCTGGGTAGATGCCTTTTTTTATGCACCGGTTAAAAAGCTCTGCCATGGCAAAAGCCAATGGAATTGGCGCTAGCCTTAGCAACCTCATGCTTACTCCGTAAACGTCCTTTGAAGCCTTAGGCGGAATGCATGAAGTTACCTGTCTATGCACCTCATCCGCTGTAAAGAGTCGGAGGGTACACAAGCAGTCCACGGCGGGCCGCGCGCCGCGCAGCTGGTGCAGGGCGCGGGCGACGTCGGCGGGCGGCGCCCCACATGTCCCAGCCGCACCTAGGAACCTGTAATTCATTGCATCTAGTGCGTGCTTTTTAGAGCTAAACATTGAACCATCATTTCTTTTTATGACGTCTGTCACATCCAACACAGGGCTGTTGTATTTACCCCTTTCCTTATTTATAACATTCCACATTGCTTTAGATGTATTTGTACTGTATTTAATTAAATTATTATAGTGACTAGATTTATTACTCCTAATTAAACTATCATAATGAGTCTGCATGTCGTGTTTACATTTAGCAATTAAATCATTATTTGGATGCGCATTACTGAATTCTAACATGTCAAATAATAACGATTTAAATAATTTAACATCTGCGTTAATCCACGCCGCGTGCCCACTCCTAACCGTTCTCATACGTAATGGGAAACAGATATTAAATTTGTCAACAATAATATTAATAATGGATGTCGCTAGGGCCATAGCGTTCGTATTTTTAGCGAGTATGTAGCTCCAATCAACACTATATATGGCCTCCGTAAAGTTTGCTTGATTAACCCCCGCAAAACACCTCGCGTAAACATTGGAGTTAGTTAATCGAGATCTTTTACGTAATCTCAATTCTCCCTTTATAGCAAGATGGTCGCTTAAATTTGTGATAATCGGTTTTACCGTGACGGACCCTAACAGATTTGAGTAACAGTGATCTAGGCATGTTGCGGTCGTAGCGGTAATTTGCGTTGGAAAATCTACCAAATTTTCGAAACCATTCAAATGCAACATGTCAGACCAATTCTTTGTCTCGGCATTACTTTCACCCAAGCAATTTAAATTAAAATCACCCAGGATCACACACTGTAGTTCTAAATCATTAATTTTATTAAGCACCCGTTCAAAAACATTAAGAAAATCATTTACTCCGACTAGGTTGGTTCTATATATACATACAATAGTTATACTAAAGTCTATGAGATCAATTGCAGAAATTTCACAGTATCTTTCAATAGATAATTTCACTAAGTCTAAGTTTTCTATGCATTTGATATTGTCACGCGCATATAAACAGGAGCCGCCGTGCAAAGTGCTAGTTCTACAATACGACGAAATAAGTTTATAACCGTCCAACTGAACACACTTGAGATTCGTCTCAGGTAGCCAATGCTCAGTGATTCCCATGACGTCACATTTAAGTTCTTCCTGTAGGAGCACTTCGAGGCGAAGTGTTTTATTCCCGAGTGCGGCGATATTTTGATGGCATACTGTGATTATTTCATATTCACTCGCATTCGCTGTAGATGCATTCCGCGCTCCGTTGCATTCACGACTGGTCGGTCCGCGCGGTGCCGCGCTCGGGTGTGCGCCCGCGCAGGCCGGCAGCGGTGGCGCGAGTGTCGGCGGGTCGCTCTGCACGCGCCCCACCAGTTCGGCGACGAAACCACTCCGATATTTTTACGCCGGGCGGCCATGTAGTTGGCGCATATACCAGTTCATGGAGTCGTTCGGGGAATCCCACAATAAAAGCTGCATGTTTATCAGTCTTAATGTCACGTTTTTCGACAGTAATCTCACTCATCGGTAGTCTATCACCTAGATATTTAATAACGTTTTGTGCGGTTGTTTCCGGTTTAAACGACCACGCCTGCACGTATTTTTGACGCTCCACAGTTTGAAGGTCATCGTCTAATTTTCCCGCACCAGTAATTATTGGCCGGGGCTTAATATTTCGCTTGTAGGTGACGCGCTTCCATTTATTAGGATTGGTGGTACTGTCCTCGACGTTGGATTCGTCACTAGTCGCATCCATAAGCGTAGGAGTAGGGATCACGGTTGGTATCATTGTACTAGGTATTCGCTCACTGGAGTCTTCATGCACCCCATTTGCGGAAGTCGCGGTAAGAATCGCTGGAACTGGAGCCCCACCCTGTTGTAAAGACTCGTCAGAGGAAAGAGTGAGAGCAGCACTCGGTTTCGTCAGCGTTCGGTTCACTTCGGATGCAGTCGGCTGCGCTCCGACGTTAGTGGTCAGTGATCGGCCAGCGGCTTTCGCACTTGATTTTTTGACAGCAGCTGTCGCGAACGATGCGATCGCATTCAGTCTAGCTTGACGTATCGGCCGCTGCAGCGCTGACGGAGATATCGTATTATTCGAAATTGACTTACGTGCTTGTGCAGAAGTACCTTCCAAGTGATTTTTAAGTTGATTTATCGCTTCATTTTGATCCAAAATTGTTATGTTTTGCTCACTTATCCTCGCCTCCAGCGCACTAGTTCTATCCACTAATGACATTATTGTTTGTTTTAACTCGCGTATCGAACTTTCAAGCGCTTTATACGCCATTGTTACTGTTTTTCTTTTTTAAATACGCTCAGTACTCTCGAGAGCAATTATACTTGGACGGCAGTCAACTACCCACCTACCCACCATTCCCGTTCATTCATCAATTCTCACTCACGACGACTGACTTGAAAATGTGTTTTACGTATAGTAGAAGTTAAAACATGAGTTGTCGAACAATGTAAGTATTTAAACTAAAGACAATACCGCCGGGCGATACAATGTTGTATAAAATTGTAAATCACAATAGTGTTGCATCGGCATAATTAACATAATTAATGGAGCGCGTCCGTATTATGCATAAACACGGTCGGGTTGTGTGGGTCAGGGCTACGGAGCGATTTATTATTTAATTTATTATAATATCATCATCACCATCAACCTTACTCAGTCCACTGCTGGACGTAGGCCTCTCCTATTAACTATGAGTATAGACGCATTAGGAGGTAAATTCCCATAAATAGTAGGGGTAAATAGTACATTACTGCAAAAGCCGGGAAGTAGGGTCTAATATTTTTTAGCCTATAATGTCCCACTGCTGAGCACAGGCCTCCTCTCATATATGAGAGGGATTGGGCTATACTCGTAGTCCCCACGCTGGCCCTAAGCGGGTTGGGAACTTCACATACACCTTTGAATTTCTTCGCAGATGTATGCAGGTTTCCTCACGATGATTTCCTAAATTAAAATGTCATCAATCATAAGCCGTGTGGTGCTGGCAGTAAGAATAAATTTGTCACCTCCCCAACTCTTCCCGTGGGCGTTGTAAGAGTCGACTAAGGGTTTGAAGTGTCACTGACCATTCTATGTCATTAGGTACTCATTATTCTCATTATCTCATTAAGTTATTACTGAAATAAATATTGTTTACTACTCGTTAAATCTTGAAAAATTGTAATGTGATAAGTACCTGACAAATAAATGTAGGTATTATAAAAACCTTTAAATAAAAATTTGCACTAATGAATCTTTTAGCCCGGTTAAATCACCCGCATCGTATTTATACTCCGTATATCAGGCCGCAATTTTATAATGATGACAAGTGCGACAATTGTAAAAAATACTGTTCCTCCGATTGCCAGCGTCTATCTATAGGCTACGATTACCGCTTACCATCGGAAGGACCGTGCCACCAACTGAACTTTAATAAATCAGCAGTAAACAACTACTTTTTTGCGACACAAAATTACAATCGTCACAAAAAACACAACAATTGTCGCAAAAAACCGATATGTGCCGAACCTCATGTCAAGATTTAATGAAAATTGTACTAAACCTTGCGGTAATTGTCACAGGTTTGTGAAAATAAAAAGTAGTTTATGACCGATATATTAACGTGTTTATTAAATGATTTTCTGTATTGGTGGTAAAAAAGCACATAATTATAGACCATCGATAGTAAGCGGTACCTGCCGCCTACGGAGGTCTGTGACGTCAGTAACATTAATATTTTACAATTGTAGCACCTGTCAAGGCGGTAAAATAGGGGCCTGATGGTCAATGATCATACATCATAAAATTAATAAAAGATATCTTTTTGCCCTGGCCGATTGATCGTCCGTCACAATTATAAATGCGTTGGGACAGCGGCCATATTTGCTTTCCCAGGGACCGTATCGTTTCTTGTATGCTGTTGATAAAATGTCGAAACCATACTAGATATGTGAGTACGTGGAAATTCACGTGCTCTCATTAACGTATGCCGCTTTATTTCACACAGTTTTTTAAATCAGTAGCCCTACCATGAGCCACCGCTACATTATTAAAGGGTGAATATCTAAGCGTTTCAACCGCCTAATTTTGGTGGCATAATTTTTGCCGAAGTTTCTAAACGTCTCAATGCTATACTTCGTCATTTGTATAAGGTACCGTGCCTCCTTCAAATGATAAAGTAGCACATTGTAACGAATAGGAACTTTGGCAAAAATTATGCCTCCAAAATTAGGCGGTTGAACCGCTCAGATGTATTATTCACCCTAAAGCGCTTTTACTTTCGTACTTCGTTCGTTTCGAACGTAAAGGTGCATTTAGACCAAACGAGCATTCGTTCATTCTATCCCCCACTCTACGAAAGTCGTTCGTTACACAAAACGTGATTAGTCGAAATTCATTGTTTACTTAGAGTGGGCGATAGAATGAGCGAATGCTCAGTTGGTCTAAATGCACCTTATTACGAGAGAAACTGCGAAATATGCTTGACCCCAAATTGGTGTCATAAATAAAATTGTCAAGTCTAAACCGTTTATAAGGGCCCGACCTTAGCCCCAATTAAGTATAATAAATTTGTCTGCTTAGTCTCATTTAATTGTATACTAAATCATCTGTTGTTTGCGTTGCGATAATTAGGGCGATATTTGTGGAGCGGTTGACTACTAATTAGTAATCCAGGGGGCTTATGATGGTCGTGCTGTTAACTTGACAAACGGCATTTTATCGTGCATTTTGATTTCTATACTATGGTTGAAGTCAAATTTTACCGGATTTTGACAATTGATAAGCGACGAGATTTGTATACGATGGTCGTATCTGTCACTGCCAGTGCTGCCAGATTATTTACCTTTGAAAACATCAAAGCATTTCTATCGCAGGGCTGCCAGATTGTAAAATTGTTTTTTTTTTATAGTTCGGGTGCTTAGTTTATCCTGTTTTTATAATCGAGTAGGTACGTAAAGAGAAAATTTTAAATTGTTGAATGATTATACTGTGTCCAGCAATCTCTCTCAGTAGAATAAGGCAGCAAATTCAAAAAGTTGTGTTCCATTTCATGACAGCTTACAAATTTTTTTTGGAATATTTTACTTTACCAAAATCCTACCAAGACCACAAATTATTAAATAAATTCATATTTTATCTTATTACTTATTTTTTCTACATAATTACAATTATTTATTAAAAATATTGAACGTTGAGAAACGCAATAGGGTTGTTCAATTAATTTTTTCTTATTTTGGATGGCACATAAAACAACAAATCAAACAAACAATCCTACCTAATAATAATAATCTTTCTACAAAAAGAATAATAGGGAAGAAGTTGACTAAGTTTTTGAAGCGAAGAAAAAATACGTGAGTACAAGCTTAATTTGCAATTGCGAATATTGAAAATGCTTAAGGATATTACGTCTCACTGCGAGCTACTAAGCTATGAGCTATGGGCTATAAACACGAACAAAAGATACGCACTCCCGTGTAAAAAAAAGAGACACGGCGATACTCGCCCGGCGGTGATAGCTGACAGCTGAGCGAGTATCGCCGTGTTTCTTTTATTTACACGGGAGTGCGTATCTTTTGTTCGTGTTTATAGCCGATAGTTCATAGCTTAGTAGCTCGCGGTGAGACCAGTGCCTAAGATTATCACTGTCTATTTTGTCATTATCGCCTATAAAAAATATCAACGATATCATCCCGTGAAAAATTCATGATGACATCATTTTGTCATTGAATAAAAAAAATATATTTGAGCGGTTTTACACGACGCGTTTATTTTTGCCTGACGACCAGTCTTAACCTCCACCACGGAAATTCCAGAGAAACACATTTTCGAGTCTTTCAATTTGTTTTTATATTTCTACAATATTTTCAATTAATCGTAAAACTATCGAGTGAGATAGTTAACTATCATGTAATGATGAAACGGATACGTTTACATCTCTCTCTCTCTCTCTGACGCGATTGCATCTCTAAACTTTAAAAAACCGCCACCAGTGGCGCTGGTCGTCACTAAACATGAAATCAAGCAAAGTACTCAAATAATGAATTTACAAAATTATCTAATTTAACTAACAAACCAAAATATTAAATGTTTTATAAAATAAACAACAGCTTCCGATAGTAATTTCTATCGTATTATTTTAAACATAAAATAAAAGTAGGTTGTGTTGTGGGTCCAACATTCCACGACTTCCACTTCGTATTCATATAAATACTATTTAAACAAAATGTGACTTTTATATTTACGAAATGGTGAGAAAACCAACAGAAAATTATAACAATAATCAATTAAATCAATCTTGTTGGCAGCGTGCTGTAATACTACGGCACTACATTACTGCGCTACAGAGTTCTTACTTTCTTAGTGTTTGCGGAATGAGGGATGGATGAAATTATCAGAAATCCTTGATTTTTTTTCTGACGACAGGCATAACCTTCCTAAACTTCGGAAATAAGTTTCATCGGGCCTAACGCGAAAGACGAAATTCGTAAATTTCGAGCATTTATTTCTCTCACTCTAATGACGCCTTCGTTTGAGGCACCCCCATTGCGGCGTTTTGCTGGCTTTGCTGCAAGTTTCAGAATGTGCCTTACCGTTATGCCGGGAACCGAGACATCAGGGGGGGCACACTTAAGGTGGCAACAATTTTCCTTACAGACAGTGCCCGCTGGCGAGTATTTAAGAAACTAATAGGCAGCCATTTTGCTTAAACTTGTCAAATTTCAAATCATTGTCAGCTCTGCCTCTGTGAAGTTTAGATGCGTACGCGCTTTTCAAAGTTTTCTCTCGAAATTCTTGTTTTTGTTTGTTGTTTCTAGTTATTAATCGTTATAGGTTGTGTTTTTTGTTAAGTTTTTACTTGCTAGTGATCTTTTCGGTGTTTCAATATGAGTGAGATACCGAAGAAACATTGTGTTTATGGCTGCGATCCTTTAGGTAAGTTAATTTTATTTCACCTTTAAAAGTTATATCATAACAATCATAAGCATTTTAGTAAGACTTTTCTCAACATCAATGGTTGGAATTTGTATTGCGTGTAATTTTCTGTTATCACATCACTCGTCAGTCAAAGGATAATGGCGCATGAAAACTTTTAAAAACTATTAATAGTAACACAACACACAAGTTAGTTAGTCTAAAACGAAAGATCGTTCGGAAAAGACCATGATACAGAATGTTTTCTTGTAATATATTCTTGAGCGAATAACATTATTTTTATTTATCGATATTGATGTCATAGCTGTTATGAGTAGATATACGCGTCGCGTGGTATTTTTCTAATTTATCCATCATCAATCAAAAACCAAATTGTGTCGAGTGCTATGCATTAATCTTAAAATAATACTGCTTTTTAACAGTTTAGCCGCGTTTCCAACTAGTGTTCTGAGCGAGCATTCGTTCGTTCTTGGGCAGATGAAAACAGGATTTCATATAGCAAAATGTTCGTTCCTCAGCCCACGAACACGGGAATGCTCATTTAAACTTTCACGATTATCACTCATATTTTACAGACAAACGGGTCTTAATCGCGTAAACTTACGTTTAATTATATCCTGACGTTTCGGGCATGAAGTTACACCCGTGGTCTGCCTGCGACCTGGTCTGTAAAATACGGGAATGCTCGCTCAGAACACTAAGTGAACAACAGAAACAAAGAACAAACACGGCTTTAGAATAACATTTTTAGTAAATAAAAACTATTTAACAGTTGTAATTCCAGTTGTAAACTGTAATTCCACCACCAATCTAGCCGTGTTCTTAGCTGCTTTTACCTTTTCATTAGCACACTTGTGTAAATAATATTTGTTTTATTATTCTAGTCACATGCACAGATTAATGACACGGAGGTTCAGCGTTGAGCAAGCTTACAGGCTCAAAATATAGATCCAGATGTATCCACAGACTTATTGCTGATTCAACAAGGTGTCCACGAAATCGAAAACCTTAGAAGAACAAGAAGTATGACTCTTTCCAATACATTGGACCCTAATGAGGAAGATGCTAACCTTCCGAGCATATAAACAACATGGTAAGACATAGTAGCGTAGTCATGGTAAACATAAATATTAATGTATTATCATAGTACCGTAGTTGTAGTGTCAATCATCTTTTAATATCTATGTATACAAAATTTAAAGTACTGAAGTTATATATACTTACAAGAGCTGACAATGCTACGGAGGCTACGGAGGCTGACAATGTTTTGTATATGTATTTCTATAACTTATTTTTAAAATTTACTTTCATGATGCTACAGGCACACGATGATGCCGTGGAAACCTTTGTTTTAATAAATAAATAAATAATGAACTATACATATGTGCCTTCCCAGCTACTTTTCGAAGGAAGATGACCATGGCAGACAGACAAGCCTGTTTCGCTAATAGCTTTATAAAATTCATTCCTGGCAGAGACATACAATTAGTTTATTCAAAATTTAATTAGGCTATTCTACTGATATAATCCTTTGTATGCTGTACTGTATCTGATCCTGAAAAATGTATTTTTTCAGGCCTTGCAGTATGTTTGCAAGCAGTTTGCACCATCGGAGCACATTTGGTGAGGACAAGATTTGGTGACATTGTAGCGTAAGCCGGTGCATTGTCATTGATTTGGTCTAGAGGAATCCTTAAAATCTAGAGGTAATCCTTTGAATTTTTTTTTTTTATTACTTATGACATCAGCACGGAACATGAAATTTCCTGCTAAACAAGTTGTTAGCTTTATTAGTTTTAGATACCATGTTTCTTAGTAACATTTACTATTTAAGAGCTACACGACCCATATCTAAAATGAAAATACCAATATTTTATTTTTCAAAAAGTTCAGGTTCGATGCCTGGACCGTCTACACGTATTTTTGTATATTCTGATAGTCCATGACGTGAGGAATCTAAAAAAAAAATTTTTACGTCAAGGTTTGGACCACCCTGTATATTATGGTTTCCAAAATCTTCATACCGACCCATTTGGATTGATCAACCTGTATTAGGGTGTTTCACTTT
>JALPQI010008021.1:0-37867 GCA_025490895.1 Thaumatotibia leucotreta | reverse complement strand
CCCTTATTGATTCGCTATGTCTGTCTGTCTGTTGTCCGCAGCATAACTCATTGACCGTTAAGTTAGCTTTTGCACTTTTGGGTACACCCAATTAGCGTGAAATTATAAAATAGTACATTACGACACATGTGCGAAAAACATGAAATTCGAAACGAGTGGCGATGTTTTAAAACACTACCCAAGGGAGTGTTTTAAATCGACACAAGTTACGAATTTCCTTTTTGCACGTGTCTCGTACGACATTTTTTAGTACAGATGGCCCTCCGAGGTTTTGGACCTGACGTAAAATGAGCCACTTCTCGCACTAGATCCTAAAAAGGCACCATCTGTACTAAAAACACAATTTTTAGTACAGATGGTGATTGCGATTTTTTTTTGTGACATCCTTTCATCTGAAAAATGGTCCGGTCTTACCCGGGTGTACCTTACACATATTTTAGACGTGACTTTGTACCAACCCTGTGGGGATTGTCAAATTAGGTTCTTGAGAGGCCTAAGTCAACTGGCCGGGTAATAAACGTAGACGCTGAGTTAGGTCAGATTATGGAAGATAACTTCCATTAGACTCCGCATTTAGATAGTATCATATACAGGTGTAAGTCGTGTGGTGACGGCAGTAAGAATACATTTGTCACCGCCCCAACTCCTCCCGCGGGTGTCGTAAGAGTCGACTAAATTGAAGTGTCACTGACCACTATTTCATAAAAGATTGATGATGGGCAGCAGCGTCATCATAGTGGATACATCACTGCGATCGCCAATCCGCTTGCCCAGCGTGGCGATTATGGGCATTTACCTCCTAATGCGTTTATACGCATAGAGAATCCAGCAGTGGACTATCATAGGCTGATAGTGGTGATGATGATGATGATATGAAAGTGTCCTGAGCCACTAATATCCTCGCACACACCGTTTATACAAGTAATAGGCTAAGAATATGCCGTCGTCCAGCAGTGAACTGATATAAGCTGATAATGTGTAATTATTTTAATCTGTATACAGCACGATTTTAATTTGATTAAGAACGATATCTTTACACGTTCCCTGTGCATGCATCACATGTCATATGTGATGCATTTTAAAGTATTGATGATACGTGAATGCAGCATATAATGATGCACGACCCTATTTAAATATAGGGATAATTTGAACTTTGCACGTACGAGCTAAGCTACGTTAACGTACCCGTATTCGCTGTAAAAAGTGACAATTTGATAAAATTAGGTATTGGCGGATTTATAATACTGTTGCCAGGTTATGCTTGAAATTTTTTACGAGCTCTATCGATTTTATCTGCACATGGAACGTGTTAATAGGCTTGTTGTTGTTGTATTCTTGCCATTTTTTCCGCAACTCGACATCAAACGTGCCTATTTTAATGGTCCCTACGTTGGCCCAGTACTTGTCGGAGACTTCACATACACCCTTGAATTTCTATTTCGAAGATGTATGCAGGCTTCCTCACGATGTTCTCGTTCTCCGAAAAGCACTTGTGAATAAAGAATTCTTACCGATTCTCGGGTCATTGATGTAGGATTAGAACCGGAAGTAGTTTTAATTTTATGTGTAACTTAGACCTTTCAAAAAAGTTTGTTATCCCAATTTTAATAAAGAATTATTTGACTTTGACTTTGACTTGGAATGGTTAAATTTTGACTTTAAGGAATTTAAGCTTGATTGACGTTTTTATATTAAACACTCACGTTCTTAATAATACATTTCGATGCAAGAGCAAAAAAAAAAATTTCGACGAGGGTGAAAGTTGAAGCCCGAGTGAAAGGAGGGCGACGACAATCACCCGACTTAAAAAGAAGTTTTTACACGTGTATAGAACGACTTCTTTCATAACAAGTGCCTTAAAAAGAGAAATTAACGAACGCGAAGCGTGCGCAAAGTTTACTTTTCCGCACTAGTTAGGAAAAATGTGTTATAGCATTTCATGAAACGTTTAGTTAATTTTTGCTCCATCTAACGGACATGATCCGTGGGCAGTGGGTTCGAGGATTGTAATTTGTGCGGTTTGGGATTGTAGGTTAAGTGAGGTCGGGGTGAAGCTTACTAAGCTTGAGGTCCCGGGTTCCAATCCTAGTTAAGACAAGTATATGTATTTATTTAAACTTTATAGTTCACTAGGTTTTTAAAAATAATAAGGGTCTAAGAAGATATTTTTTTTCTTAATTCTATAATTTTGTAGATAACCGCTCCAGAATAAAAAAAAGTGTCGCCCCCTCCCTCTCTCTGGTCCGCGGGTCCAAAAAATATGAAAAAATCTGTAGGCTTATAAAACACTTTCAAATAAAACTATTTCAAACATAATCGGTCCAGCCTTTTTTCAATAACTGCGAAACCCTACACTGAACATGGCCCGACATGCTCTTGGCCGGTTTTTACTATATTGTACACACTTATTATAAAATAAATGTCGATGAGGCACTGGTCTCACCCCGTCCTGCTAAGCTATGAACTGTCGACTATAAACACGAATAAAAGATACGCACTCCCGTGTACCTAAATAAAAGAGACACGGCGATAAAATAAAAAAATAAAAAATCTTGGGACATCTTACACAAGTCGACATAGTCCCACGGTAAGCTCAATTAAGGCTTGTGATGTGGGTACCAAGCGACGATATATATAATAGATATATACATATAGATACTTATATACATAGACAGCCATGACCAAGGAACAAATATTTGTGATAAATAAATACACAAATAATGCCCTCGCCGGGATTCGAACCCGGAACCTCCAGCTTCGTAAGCAGGGTTACTACCAACGAAGCTACGGAGGCTGACAATAAAAGAGACACGGCGATACTCGCCCAGCTATCAGCTATCACCGCCGGGCGAGTATGGCCGTGTCTCTTTTTTTTACACATGAGTGGGTATCTGTAGTTCGTGTTTATAGTCGACAGTTCATAGCTTAGTAGCTCGCGGTGAGACCGCAGTGTTATTCACTAAGGAAACCGCCTTGCTGTCAGCGCTGTGTCAGTGCTGCGGCAGCGTCGAGCCTAAAAATGGTATTCACTAATGTACTTTAAACGACACTAGTGCTCGGCGACGAATGCGGCGTGAGCTGGAAGTACACTGCGTCGAGAGTTTGACGTTTAATGTATGAACTTCGTATTCTCTAACGAAAAACAGCGACGAACTCGCCCACAACCTCGCTCACAGCCTCGATTCCTAATGTCAAATACAACAGCTAGGATTTTAGACAAGGCTGTCTCGACGTCGAGCTCGTTGACGAACGCAGCGTCGAATGTGTGAATAAGAGAATAGCATAGCAGTGCCTAATGCTTGAAACTGCAAATTAATGGAGAATTCAATCTCAAAATGGCGTTTAGAACGAGCGAGGGGCGTTATAGGAGGAAATCGTTTTAGGATAACTGCTATTCGACATAGTTTAACCTGCTCTAATGGCGGGGTTAAGGTGCGGTCCTGGGTTCGATCCCAAGTGGACATTTGGGGCTATATCCGTACAAGGCTATTGGAAGTTTATGCATTTTGGATGTTATTAGTTGTGTATTAATGCCGTAATATATTATTAGTATTTTTTTAGTTGTTTATATGGAGTTAGTGGGATATGTCGCGTTTTCTGATTTTCAGTGTACAAAAAAATTGTTCGTAACACAAAACCTGTAAATTGGAATGGGACTAACGGAAGAAAGAAACAATTTGAATAATAAATAAATAATAATATGTCATGGATCATACTTTAGTCAAATCGACATCCCACAATGTCGTAACTGATGTGCTTACCATAGAAAAAAATCAACGGCGAAAGACTCATGTTGTCACGGGATTCGAACCCGCTTCCTGTGCTACGTACTTCCAATTACACCAGATGACCTTCCGTGAATCACAGCGAATTTAGTCAATGGTATTGTGAAGCTAATCACTAGCTAATCGTTTTGTGGAACAACTGACATTGTTTTATCAAATGTTTTGTGTGTTGAGCTTGTTTTAAGTAGTGACACTATTATGTATATAAATTGAAATATTACATGTCATATACCAAAGAAAAAAGTTTTCCAACCCCGGAGTTGGAATTTGAACCCACGTCCTTTGCTTTCGCGGCTGATGGCTAAACCACTCGGCCACTCCAGTAAAATATTCGTTGGTAAAAACTTCGGTTTTTTTCTGTGGTATATGATGTTCTAATATTTCATCATCATCATCATATCAGCCGAAAGACGTCCACTGCTGAACATAGGCCTCCCCCAAAGATTGCCACAATGACCGGCCCTGTGCCACCCGCATCCAGCGGACTCCTGCGACCTTCACCAGGTCATCAGTCCACCTTGTGGGGGGCCTATCCACGCTGCGCCTTCCGGTACGTGGCCGTCACTCGAGAACCTCAATATTTAAATTGATACTAGGTATATTTATAGAAATTCATTTATTCAGATAATCACTAACATGCTTGTACGTACGTGCTAGTGATACTATGTTATTTATTATACAGATCTCTGTTATGGTCCTGTTTTAGCTGATAAAATGGACTGGTAACTAAAATTAACCAGCTTAAAATAATTCTATACCTCATAAACTGTGATTCACAAATAGCCCGCTATTCCGGCTCTGAGTCATAAATATAGTCTGATCTAGCTTAAAACGAACATAATATGCTTTTAATATAATTTAGGCCGATGTACGTTTCTACACAGTAGAGTTTAAAAGAGTAATCCGCTGAACATATTGCGAAATTACAAATCATCAAAAAGCCAAAGAAAGCAAAGCATAATGTTTGAAAGCAGGTCAAAGGCGCCTAGCCTTGTAAGGGATTGCATATACCCGAGAAATTTGACCGGTGGTTGCTAAGACCGAGTGGCCGAGGGGTACAGGCATCAGCCGCGAAAGCTGAGTACGTGGGTTCGATCCCCACCTCGGACATAGGTGATCTTGGTCGTTTTTCTTTGGTATATGACATCTAATCTTTATAATTTATAGAGTAATCCGCATTAAAAAAACAGATGGTAACTACGAATAAACTTTTTTGTTTCCATTTTTCTTATGTCAGCCTCCGTAGCCTAGTTGGTAGTGACCCTGCCTACGAAGCTGGAGGTTCTGGGTTCGAATCCCGTGGAGGGCATTATTTGTGTATTATTTATAACAAAAAATGTGTTCCTTGGTCATGGCTGTCTATGTATTTAAGTATCTGTATGTATCGATTAGGTTATATCGTCGCCTGGTACCCACATCACTAGCCTTAATTGAGCTTACCGTGGGACTAGGTCGATTTGTGTAAGATGTCCCAAGATATATATTTATTATTATTATTCTTCACTCATTGTAAGACTCTGTAGTAAACTAGGGACTCTTATAGCTTCGCCATGTCTATCTCTTCGTAACATAGCTCAGTGGCTGTTAATACTAGAAAGCCTGATTCAACTAATGAAGGAATAAATAGAACGAGAGGAATATAAAATAAGTCTGCATTAAGCTCATCGCCGATAGCCGTTGGGGCGGGGAGTTTCTCGAGTAGCAGCCACATATCGGAAGGCTCAGCATGGCTTGTTTCACTTGGTACGGAATTAGCGCAAATTGCGTGTGAGGAAATTAGAGATCTGGTGTACGTAGGCCCCCCACAAGGTGGACGGATGACCTAGTGAAGGTGGCAAGAGTCCGCTGGATGCGGGACCTTTGTGGGCCTATGTTCAGCAGTGGACGTCTTTCGGCGGATATGATGATGATGATTATTACGGAGGCAGTTTATGGTAAGCACATAGATTACTGTCACTTCTGCACTATCTCTGTAACTTTACTGGCGCAGGTAATTTAAAATTAGCTGGAATGTACTGGAAATAACTGGAAATTATGCGACTGGGTCGGTGTAATTACTTCTTCAAATTAGAGTTACGGCGATGCATATTAAGTAGGCTTTTTACCTACTACTGAGGAAGATGTAAAATATTTATTATGCGCTAGCCTCATAAATAACTATAAAATGTAAGTGAAGATAAATGAAATGAGTCTGTTGTATCATTTTTCGCTTTAGCATTGAAAAATATACTGGATTTGTTTTTGAGATCACATTGATGAACTTTTACTATCGGAAAAGTTCATCAATATGACCACAGAATTAAACCCTAAAGATTAGCCGGTGAATAAAAAAACAATGTATAAGCGATCCCTAACTCTGATAGAACTTCGTAAAGCCCGTCCTATTTCTAGGACAAGTGTTATAATAACCAAGAGTCATAAACAAAGGACATTTCATTTAAAACTTTGGGAGCTAGAAAATCAAATTCTTTTTTTTATGATTTCATAGATATTTATGAGTAAATGTTTTGTCCTAAATACAGGACTCTTGGCCTTACGAGTTTAGAGTTATGTATTTTATTGTTGAGGTACGTTATAAGTTTTAATTTCGAATGCTAAAAAATAACGTAACGTCATACAATAATAAAACATGTTTAATTTTTTTTATTGAAAAACAATTGAACTCTTACATAATATAACTAAACATCATAGCTTTTTGCTTATCTCCGTAGCTCAATCGCCACGTTGGTAGTATCCCTATCTGCGGAACCGGAGGTCCCGGATTCGAATCCCAGTGACGACATCTCTTTGTGTATTTATTTGTCGCAATAATATTTGCTCCTCGGTCATGGTCGTTTTCAATGTGTCTAATTATTATACCGTCACTTGGTACTTACCCACAAAAACAGTTTTATGTGCATATCGTGAGACTACGTCGATTTATGTATTAATTATATTTACTTATTTGTTGTATTGGCCCTGTGGTGATGGCAGTACCTACTTTTCGTCACCACTCCAACTCTTCCCGCGGGTAAAGTTGACTAATGAAGAGACTGAAGTGTCACTGACCATTCTTTGATAGAAGATTGATGATGGGCAACAGCGTCATCATAGTGGACACATTACTGCGAACGCCAATCCGCTTGCCCGGCGTGGCAATAATGGGCATTTACATTCTAATGCGTCTATACGCATAGTTAATAGGATAGGACTACGTCCAGCAGTGGACCGAGATAGGCTGATGATGTATTTGTTATTTTCCCATTTTACTGTAATACGGGCAACTACCAAAAGCAGGAAGTTAATTTATAATATAATATGCGAGCGCTTTAATGAATACATAAATACGGAATAGGCCTAAAATATGATTAATAAACAACGGCAGCCATATTTAATCGTTCGCGTTAATTGGAGAACTAATAATTGCGAATGTTATCCGGAACTATTAACCTAGGATTTATTCGGAATGCCTATTGGACCAGTGGTTTAGAATTATGTGGTCACTTGAAAATATATTTAAATAGATATTGTAGCATAGGGGGTTACGACGTACTGTTTCAAACAAAGACGTGATCGGAAACTTACATTTATTAATTCGGCAGAGTTACAATTTACTTGAATACTAAAGGTATAACTAATGTAACGTATCGAAGTAAGATCGGGAATCCGAGAGACGTAAAGCAAACTATTGTTGGTGCGTTCTATATCGACATTAGCGCCATCTTGCGGGATACTGGGGTACATACTGGCGGTTTTAGTGTTGCTACTCGTTCCAGGATGTATATACTATATGTTAGTGCTATTTATTTTTATTATACTGTAGTCATTTTGAGCAACTTTTACTATAGAACAAACCTCTTAAGTCGCGAAAATTTATTTTTCTAATTATATAGGTATATACTATAACATAATAAAACTATAAAAGTTTTAAAGAACTTTATCCCAACACTTGTATCACAGTTATAAATAATGATATCGTCATTTCAAAACCAAAATAAACACACCACCAACAATTTCAGGGTTGTGTTTTTTTTCATTCTCCAAAAATGTAAATTTTCAAAACAGTACAATTTATATAATCGTACATAAATTATCAAACTAATCTAATTATCCTAACGTATATCTAAGATTGGCCCTTGTGGCATTGTACCGAAGATACCGGCGGCATTTCCTCGCAGCTCTTCGATCTTTAGTTACGTCAACCAGACGTTTCGCGATCTCAGCAAACAATTTGCGTGCTATTTGAAATAGTACCTAGATTGTGTCACAAGGGATCAAAACGGTATATTTCCGGCATGGGCGTATATTGAATCCTGAATGGAGCGACGGATTCCACAATTTGATTCTAAAGTGGAATCCTGGACGTAATGAAGGATTCAAGCGTTAATACCCAAGACGAAATAATTTTGAAACCGTGTGACACATAATAGCTGATTTTCATACCACCTATGAGAAAAATAAAAGATATATCATATTTAATATTTATACAAATAATGGGAAGGCCCCCCACAAGATGGAGCGACGACCTGGTAAAGGTTGCGGGTGTCCAATGGATGCGGACAGCTCACGACCGATCTTTGTGGAACTCTCTGGGGGAGGCCTATGTCCAGCAGTGGACGTCAATTGGCTGATGATGATGATGATTATGATGCAAATAATCGATTCTGAAGATTTTTTATCAATTATGAACGTACTGTTTATTTTCATATTTCATTGTAGTTATTTAGGCTGGCAATAGAAAGTCCTTGAACAGAAAAGTGCCACTTTGATCCCTCCTAGCAGGGAAGAAATGACACGTATTCGAATAGATGGTGTGAAAAATCTTGTTCCTTGTTTTCTGCCAGTAAAGATGCATGTCCCAATATACTGGTCCAACTAAGACTAGGCGAGTACTATGAACAGCCCGAAACTGAAATTTATTAGTACTAGAAACCGGACTCGTATTAAAACGACGAAACCGCCGTCACGTTTCATGGTATTTACGTCTTTTTGTAGAAATAGGCAAACAGGTGTATTTGACATTCAGCAAATAATTCGTGAGAGGAAATAGAAGTTCACATGAAGTGTGATTTAAGTGGTTTAATTGGTTTGCGTTATTAGCGAACTGAAATTACGAGTGAGTGTATTTCACACTAAATAATGAAAGGTATATTATATTTAAACGACAAACGGCCTTATTGCATAAACTTTCGGGTATGACGTCACACCCGTGATTGCATGCTGACTGAACGAAACGTCAGGACAATATTTAATGAACCTAAGTTATTACCCGAATAAATCCCATTTTGTGTTCTAATGTAATATATTTCATGACAAATGAAAAAATAACCTAGTGACTTGTGAATAAATTTTGATATCCTAAAAATAGGGTATAAATTTTCAGAGTTTAAAATACATAGTTGTTCATTTTTATAGTTACGTTTCCTTGATCCCCGAAACAAGCTCATATTAGTAAGTACTTATAATTATGTTCAATATTAAAAAATGGATTACTCATGTACTCAAATAGATCCTCAATTTTCCAAAATGTTATCCCTTCCACAAAATCACAAATAAAACCAATTTATAATGTCCAACACTATAAATCTATTTACGATGTCTTATTAATTTTTAAATAAAACTATGGAACAGAACGCCATTACTAACCCTGTTATGTGTTCAAAACTCCATAGTTTTATTTGATGAATAGCTATCATGGTAACCAAAAGAAATATTTTGTCCTCATACATTATTACCAAGGCATAAAGCTGTAACAATCACCATAAAACAAGAACAATTTATTTCATACATTCTGAAACTTCCCTCTTAAACCATTATTAACAAGAAAACCAATCAACCAACCACAGCTTTCCACCCGACTGACTTTAAAAAGGACATAACCTAAAATCGCGGCTATCAAAGGCTTTGATGGACTTTATAAAGGCAGCCAAGCATGACACAACAGGATCGGAATTATTTTTGACAGAGTTTTTGTGTTTTCAAGTGACAAGTCGGGACAGACTTAATTTTAGGTTATTAGGGCCAATGAAGTGAAAAAATAAATAAATTGGAGACGCGATTAAAACTGTACAGTCTGTGAGCTGTTAGAAAAATCTTCGGTTTTTTGCCTGTCTCGTTCGCTCTTTTTGCATACCTACATGAAGCGAGCAAGACAGGTGTAGAAACGAAGGTTTTTCTAACAACTCACGGACTGTAGTTTGTTTGCAAAGTAAAAGCACGTGAGATATATGAGCGCGCCTTGCTGCCAGTCGCCTTCTGTTTCTAAACGACTGCAGTCATTGTTACTACACTTAGTTTCTAGTAAAATAATAAAACAGAAATTATTTACTAAAGGACATTTTAAACACTAATTGAATGTGTTTTCAGAAATACTTGTTCCTTAATCTCGCTTTCCTATTTTTAATATTACCTATGTAACTACTAGCTACTCATTATAATCATCATCATATCAGCCGAAAGACGTTCACTTCTGAACATAGGCCCCCCTTAAACCTTCACATACACCAGTTGGAGGCGACCTGCATCTCCTGTGATCTTCATAAGATCGTCTGTCCATCTTGTGGGTGGCCCTTCGCTGCGTTTGCCAAACCCTGATCTCCACTTGAGCATTTTTCATCATCATCAGCCTATCGCAGTCCACTGCTGAACATAGGCCTTCCCAATTTCACACCACCGTTTTCGATCTTCATCTGCTCGCATCCAGTTTTGGCCATCTGCTCTGCGTCCACATATGACGTATCACCACCCCAACTATTCCCGTGGGTATCGTAAGAATCGAGTAAGCGATTGAAGTGTCTGTGTGAGTGGACTGATTCATTCGTGAAGATTGATGATGGGCAGCAGCATCATCATAGTAGACACACTACTGCGCTCGCTAACCCGCTTGCCCGGCGTGGCAATTATGAGCATTTTATAATATATAACCATAGGTTATAATCGGCCGTGTGGTGACGGCAGTAAGAATACATTTGTCACCACCCCAACTCCTGCGGGTGTACGAGTAAGAGTCGAATAAGGGATTGAAGTGTCACTGACCATTATTTTATAAAAGATTGATGATGGGCAGCAGTGTCATCATAGTGGACACATTACTGCGATCGCCAATCCGCTTGCCATGCGTTTGGCATTCGCATGGGCATTTACCTCCTAATGCGTCTATACGCATAGTTAATAGGAGAGGCCTATATATATCCCGCAGTGGGTTGAAATAGCCTGATTATGTCTGAAATGATGATGATGGGACCCAAGGCTTCAGTTCTTGTTAAAAACAAGCCTCGAGCTGTCAGAACAGCTACGACTGAGCAAGTTTGTTCGCTAATTTGTTACTTGTTACAGTTCGTACCGCTGGAAAGTACTTACATAATTTGCACGTTCTTTGTAGAAACTAAACAGTAGATTGTGTCAGAAGGGAGCAGAATGTAAAATTATTTTAAGGCGCTTTTCTACCAGAGCGATGCTACACCCCTCCATAAGTAAATTAAAAAAAATATTTTTCATCACACTTGCTGTCTAAGCGCGCCATTGCTTGCGCGCGTAGCGGGAGTAATAGACAAGTGAAATTTCCTAGGGAGTAATAGAAATGTCAGTACGTCATTTAATAATATTTTGTCTTAAAACTTATTTTTTTGTCGGCAAGTGTGATGAAAAACATTGTATGCATCACGGTCGGTAAGCGGTATACAAACTTCTAACACTCTCGTTCGTTAGTAATTCCGTACTTACCTTCCTTGATTCACAATGTACTATAGTTGTATTCACATTTTTTACTACTTTGTTATGGCACTGGTTTCACCGCGGGCTACTAAGCTATGAACACGGCAATACTCGTCCAGCTATCAGTAATTCCAAGCTATAAGTGGCCATGTGGTGACGGCAGTAAGAATACGTGTGTCACCACCCCAACTCCTCCTGCGGGTGTCGTAAGAGTCGACTAAGGGATTGAATTGTCACTGACCACTATTTGATAAAAGATTGATGATGGGCAGCAGCGTCATCATAGTGGACACATTACTGCGATCGCCAATCCGCTTGCCCAGCGTGGCGATTATGGGCATTTACCTCCTAATGCGTTTATACGCATAGTTAATAGGAGAGGCCTACGTCCAGCAGTGGACTATCATAGGCTGATGATGATATCAATAATCATCGCCGGGCGACTATCGCCGTTTCTCTTTTTTTTTACACGGGAGTCCGTATCTTTTGTTCGTGTTTATAGCCGATAATTCATAGCTTAGTAGCTCGCGGTGAGATCAGTGCCTATCAGACAGTTAGTTCAAAATATTATAATATAATATAATATATTATAATAAACAATGTGTTACCATGACCCAGGCTTTTACGGAAATGGGTAATAATACGCATTACTACCTAGCAATCGTTTTCAAGTAACAACGTTTGATAAATATTTAAATTGACAGTATAATTAAATATATTTCCTCCGAACGATCAATGTAACGCGTGTACTCGTGAGTTGTCAAACGTTGACAGTGGAAATTAATGAATTATATTGCTTCTCAATTAACTTTTCTTAGAAATTTAATTACTTTTATAATTAGAATTTCGAATCAAATAACGCTCAAGGTTTGGCTAAAAATCTGCATCGCATTCCTCCATTTCGATAAAAGCCAGTATCATGGTAAGTAACACACTGTATTAGATGTCACATGAAGGCACGTACCAAAGATTTTAGAATTATAACTAATGTGATTGAAGAGTATTGCCGATTAAGCGTTAGCGATTGGCAACTTGTCTAAGCACCAGTACACTGCAACAAATCTGCTGATAGT
This sequence comes from Thaumatotibia leucotreta, assembly GCA_025490895.1. NCBI lineage: Eukaryota > Metazoa > Arthropoda > Insecta > Lepidoptera > Tortricidae > Thaumatotibia > Thaumatotibia leucotreta. The sequence continues at coordinate 25,317 of JALPQI010008021.1, read as the reverse complement.
ATGAAAACTGAACGCGTACGAACAAATAAAACATGGAAGCCTCACGCCATATTAAAGTGCCTTTCAAAAACGGTCCTGAATTTTATTTGACAAGTATCACCCCCTCTTCAATGCATCACGGTAGTGAATGTCAATATCAACCTATAAAAACTTATACCGCCATTTAAAAATAGTTGTGATTGGACCATCAAAGTTTTGATTGGCATTTGCAAAGATGTTGCGCCGAAATATGCGCGGTGTTATGAAAAGCACTATGTCCTGCCCATTTTGGCACAATTGAACAATTGCTTTTGGAGGCATTTTCGAGCTAGCGTTAGACGTCCATGTTATATATGGTCGCAGCTGAACGCAGATAAACAAGGTACAAAAAAAATCGTATATACATATTAATCAATAAGGAACCCTAAAGCGAACCTGATTACCTGAAATCCCCGCCCCATCTTGTCTACAACCCATCTAAAAATCCCGCCACTTAACCCACCTACTGCTATTGTCCGGCAGCCGAAGGGTTAATGAGAATTATGCTAATGTGCAGCCTAATTTGCCCCATTGTAGGGGTGATTGTGAACGGGAAAGTAATTTAGACATGATAATTTGTTTTACATTATTTTTGGTTTGGATTGAAACGCTTGGTAATCGAGTTTAGCATATGCTTTAACTGTTGAAAATTTAATTTTGACATTGTAAATGAATATACATCGAATTCAAGCTCTCGTAAGACAAAATAACTAAAATGAAATTCGAAACGAGTGGTGATGTTTTAAAACACGACCGATAGAGAGTGTTTTAAATCAACACGAGTTAAAAATTTCGTTTTTGCACGTGTCTCGTACGACGTTTTTTAGTACAGATGGCCCTCCGAAGTTTTGACCTGACGTAAAATGAGCCACTTCTCGCACTAGAGCCTAAATAAGGCATCATCTGTACTAAAAAATATAATTAAACGGTTGAACCCACGTGCAGGGATCGGATAACGGTTTTTTCTCCATACAAAAGAACGATTCGGATTCCGTTCTTTTTCGTTCTTCGGTATATATTTTTTTGTTAATGGAGTAATTAAAAAATACAATTTTTATAATTACATCATCATCATCATCATCATCAGCCTATGTTAGTCCACTGCTGGAAATAGGCCTCTCCTATTACCTATGCGTATAGACGCATTAGGAGGTAAATGCCCATAATCGTCACGCTGGGCAAGCGGATTGCATGACTAGAGGCTAGACGTCTCCACCTTGCCCTGTAGGCTCTTCGAAAAATGTCGCGCATAGTGACACGTGGGCAGGGATCGAAACCGTTTTTTTAGAAAAACCTCGAAATAGCTAAATATTTTTAAATGTTTTACACTTTTTATGTAGTTTTCAACATTTTATGGAATGATAAAGAATTAAACATTTTATGTAATTAGAATACATTTGTCAGCACCCCAACTCCTCCTGCGGGTGTCGTAAAAGTCGACTAAGGGATTGAAGTGTCACTGACCATTCTACAAGATTGATGATGTGCAGCAGCGTCATCATAGTGGACACATTGTAAATACCCTTACCAAGCTTGGCGATTATGGGCATTTACCTAATGCGTCTATACGCATAGTTAATAGGAGAGGCCTACGTCCAGCAATGGACTAACATAGCCTGATGATGATGATGATAGGAACCACGCGAGTGGTACCGATCACTAGTCATGACTAAAAACACGTGAGTTTATAGACACAGCTATTTTGATACACCCTGTATACAGCTGAAACCATAACCCTTTCATTAATCGAGTAAAAAGGTCACGTCCAAGTATCATGTAAGCTGCGGTTTCCCTGGAAGTTCATAATGGATGTTGTTGCTGTAACTACGCGGTGATCAATCAGCGCGGAGACTCCCGGCTAAATAACTGGTGTTATGTGTGTCAGTACATTTCTTAGATTTTGGCTTTTTATAAAAAAAAATACAAAACAACATTACACAAATAATGCAAAAATATAAACACATTATAAAAAACCTAACCTAGGGCCAAATCTATCGGTGGTTAAGGTCGCAGAGAGAAATGTTCAAAAACATGTCCCAGTGCACTTTGAGTCTATGTAATAAGAACGTCGTAACATATTTAGGAGAGGATTCTTTCGATACATATTTTTGCACTTGACTGTAACAACATTATAGAAGATTACATTATAGAACATTATAGAAGGAAAAGTGGATGGAAAGAGAGGAAGGGGAAGACCAAGAATAAGATACACTGACCAAATAAAGGAGAAGGCGGGCGTCATGCCGTATGCGCAGGTGAAGAGGACTGCCGAGGACAGAGGAGTGTGGAGACAGCTGCATATGGCTACACCGACAAGAGCTCAGAGCTCTTAAATTGAAAGAAGAAGAGTATGTAGGGCTGTTATGCAAGTTCTACGTTTCTGGTAATATCAACGATTGGCTATCATTTAAAATAAAACCTCGAGCGATAAGCGGAAGCCATTTGTACCGCTAATCTAAGCATCTGGGAACTTCGGCAATTAGGGCGATGGGTAAACTTTTATTTTGTACGCGGAATCGAAACCGATACCCCACAGAATTAAACAAAATTTTAATTAATTTTCAGGATTGTTTTGTACCACGACGGATCCACAAGCGCGTTGCTTAAAAGTAACATTTCAAATTAAATATATACGTTTTATTTCATTACATGTATATATGGGACGTTGGAAAAATATGGGACACGAAGAGAAAGTTAGTTCTGCATTCACATAATTATTTTCTCAAAATTACTTGCCTCGACTGGAAATCGAACCAACTCAAATAAACAGCTCCTGTTTGTATGATATCGAAATCGAAAGCATGCACCTAAATAAATTATTCTTCTAGATTAACATAGAAAAGGCTTCCGTGCATTTTACTTTAAAAAACGCAATTTCATTGTAGGTTACGTGTTCCTGGGTTACCCTTCAGATTACAGTTGAATAGCATTAAAATGTACAAAACTGATTTTTTTTGACAGTTATGTGGACTTTCCAAGGGGAAATCCACTTATCATGATAGTAGAGAACAAAAAAAGTGATTGATCCTAGTAACGGGCATTTCTCCGAACGTTTCAACCGCCGTGACTTCTGTGGCAATATTATTACCCGATTTCCGTGGGTATCTCATACATTTTTTGGATATCTTGGTAATGTCCACTACGTCTACCAATATTATTACTCTTTCTCCCTTGAAACTTGTCGAATGGAATAACACCTGTAATTTTGATTTCTAGTAGCTTAACGTTAGTCTCTTTCAACTATGTTTTTACCAGATGTTGATACTTTTTGTCTTAATAGTAACCTGACTGTGTTACACAATGTGATGTGTGCGGTCGGCTCTAGAAATATGTTAGGGGTTTTGTTCTAATACCTTACACAGACGTTTCTGAATTTGTACGAACACATATTGTTAGAGGTGACTGTACGCACATACCTATTATTACTAACCTTATGGAAATTAGTTATTTTTGCGCTTATTTGTAACTCTTGTTATGTACACTTACTTTGGATCTCGTGCTAGCATATATGCCATTTGATGCTTACTTGTTAAATCCTTATTGTACGATGTCTGTTTGGTGTACCAAATAAACAAGAATAAATAAATAAAATAAAAATTATCCAAAAGTTCTTGCATCTCTCACGGAATTTGTGTGAATATTCTGCCATCGAAATCACGGCGGTTGAAACGCTCAGAGAAATGCCCTAACAATAATTTGTATGGCAGCCTACTTCGATAGTTAACTACGACAATCAAATTAACCCTAAGTTGCAGAGTTCGGTTCAACCGCTTTGTTTTGATGTTCTACCATTAATGCAGACCGTGGCACCATGGTTCATTAGGGGAATGATCGTAAAAGTCAAACAGAAGTCAAGGTTCTCATTCCAACTTCAATAAATTAATTGTTTTCTAAAGTTTTTGTTTTTTGAAGTTAAGCTTTCGTGAGACTGTAATAATAATAACTATAACTATAGGTGCAGCGGCTGTCAAGCCACTGCGCAGAAAGCGGTGTACACCTCTCTACACTCCTGAGCCGCCTACACCGGTGTTGCTCCTGGCTGTCTCTTGTGACGGCATTTACGAGGGCCCATCTAGTCGGCGGCGAGTCACCGCCTGCCTCGATAGCAAAAAGAAATCATTGTTATGGCAGGTGTCCGGACCTCTTTTCTATAGTTCCATTTCTGATCCATCCATCCTCCATCACCATAGCCCATTAGTCTTTTCCATTCCTTCTCAATAGTCTCTATGCGCCTGCTGGGACCGGTTTACGGATATGTATTTGTGCCCGTGAATGGGTTGCAGCAGGTGTACAACACAGCAAATTTCTCCAAAGGGCATCTACGTGTTGGATGTATAGGGATTTGTGAGCCCGTATTACACGATTATTACACGGTTAAACTCATGTGTATTGGCTTATTTAGTCCCTAGGCGCGACATGTTTCGGAGAGTCACGAGGCGTGAACGCGGGCTCAGTGCTTGATTATGGAGACCTAGGCTCTCTGAAACACGCGTAGTCTTACACCTCTGTCCTGAGAAGAATTCCCTTCCTTTGTATGATTGTATTGTTAAGCGTAGATTATTTATTTGTCTCTTGTCTTCATTCTAAAAAATACTTTTAATTTATAACTAGCTTAATTTGCAAATTTAGTTTGTACATCCACCCTTAAAATTGATTGTCTGTGATTTAGTATAATTTTCTTTCTGGGCAGTTTTGTACTTATCTTTCTTATTTTGATGAAGGTAGATCTATCAAATTTCCTCCATTGTTAAGGTGCGTTTAAATCAAAATAACTTAGCTGTTCTAGCGCCCGTTCTAGGAAATCAACCAATCACGTTTTGTTTACCGATCGAATTTCGTAGAGTGGGAGGTTAGAACAGCGAATGCTCTTTTAGTTTAACCGCACCTTTAGCAGACCACGAACTCTGTAAACTGTTCGAAAGGTCAGAATGAAGTTAAGTTTAATTAATATAGGCGAGTTTATGCGTTTTCATAATTTTATTACATAAATAGCCACTAATATCCACTACGTACATATATAAAAATATTCATCTTTTAAATCCCATTATATCTCTAGTCCAAATTCACATCTAAAACGTCGTAAATCCAACAAAAACAGTGCGAGTTACATCATTTATATCACGAATGCTACCACAACTATATCAAAAAGGTTCTATCTCAATAAGAAACCCCACGTCATACGTCTTTTCGTGACCAAAGTTCTATGTATTGTTCTCTAAGGTGACGTTTCGCTGATTCAGCAATGACCTAGTCTGTAAGATTTAGGGGGGAGAAGAAAAACTACAATGTAACTGGATTTACAAGATTCATTGATGCTGGGAGGTTGGGTCGGACTTTGTTACTTTATCGATTGGAACTTATGAGCATTTCTTTTTCATCATCATCACATCACATCATCAGCCTGTGTTAGTCCACTGCTGAACGTAGGGCTCTCCTATTAACTATGCGTATAGACGCATTAGCAGGTAAATGCCCATAATCGCCACGCTGGGCAAGCGGATTGGCGATCGCAGTAATGTGTCTATGATGATGCTGCTGCCCATCATCAATATTTTATCAAATAACGGTCAGAGACACTTCAATCCCTTAGTCGACTCTTACGACACCCGCAGGAGGAGTTGGGGTGTTGACAAATGTACTCTTACTGCCGTCACCACACGGCGAATCATCATCATCATCATCATATTAGCCGAAAAACGTCTGCTGCTGAACATAGGTCCCCCAAATGGAACTTATGAGCATTTATTTTTCATCATCATTATACCAGCCGAAAGACGTCCACGGCTGAACATAGGTCCCCCAAATTGTCACTGCGCCCCGCTTCCAGCGAACTCCTGCGACCTTCAGGGTGCTTAGACAAGTAGCCAGTCGCTAACGCTTAATCGTCAATCGTAAGCGAAAGGCAGCTAACTGTCTTTGTCGCACTAATATGAAAGAGTGAAAGAGAGGGAAAACTACGATAAGCTACTAAGCGTTAGCGATTGACAACTTGGCTAAGCATCCAGTCCACCTTGTGGGGGCCTACCAACGCTGTGCCTTCCGGTACGTGGCCGCCACTCGAGAATCTTTCCGCCCCAACACTTCCTTTTATTTTGTCGTGATAATTTTCAATTTATGGGTAAATTTTGGGTTATTTCTGCTTAGAAGCACGAGCTTTTTCGATCTATCCGAAATCAATTGACATTCAAAAGTGCCTTAATAAGCCTAGTTTATAAGTTAGCCTACCTTATAAGCCCAGTTGGAAAAAAAATGCGAAAGCTGAGCAGGTGGGTTCGATCCCCACCTCGGACGTTAGGTGATCTTGGTCGTTTTTCTTTGGTATGTATATGACATCTAATATTTATAATTTATATAGTATTAAGTAGTGTGACTACTGGAGAAAAATAAAAAGTACAAATCAAAATATTTAGTTCATAAATAATTTGATTTGTGTTTTCACAATTGGTTTAACATGTTCAGGTTTAATTATCTTATATATATCTTATACCACCTTTTCAAATATACAGGATGTTTTTGTGAAAAACTGAGTTTAGTTAGGTCTTTACGGAGCTGAAAAGAAGATTTATTGCTATGGTGATGTTCAAATGTATGGAATTAGTAATAGGGTTTTGTGAAAGGAAAATGTAAAAAAGGGAACTTTTGGGATTCATTTAAATGTTTGCTTTTCGTTTCAGGTAATTCGCGGTTTCAGCCGGCTTTTCAGTGAGTTTGGATATGTTGATTTAATCAAATTATATTCTTTTATTGTATAAATATCAAGAATGTTTTAATAAATTCGAATGTAAGTACCTATTTATTATTCGAATATTTAATTTCTTAATCAAACGGTATAAAAATCGGTTTCATTTTTTTGAGGTAAACGAGCTTAATAAATTCAAATAAGGTAGCAGTTGCGAGATGACCCTTCCTCATCATCATCATCATCAGCCTATGACAGTCCACTGATGGACGTAGGCCTCTCCTATTAACCATGCGTATAGAAGCATTAGGAGGTAAATGCCCACAAGATGACCCTTATTTTCTATTAATTCTAGTATACAGAACAGAATGATTTATAATCACCGTTAAATTTTAAGCACTTAATTCTGAGGTCATATTGATGAACTTTTACTATGGGACCGACATCCGATTCGAAAAAAAAAAAACTACTTTATGTTAAAAATTTCCACCTATTTCGGTTTGTATGGAATATCCAATTTTTTTTCTAGAATCGGATGTCGGTCCCATAGTAAAAGTTCATCAATATGACCTCAGAATTAAGCGTCTAAAATTTAACGGTGAATAAAAAATCAACCTGTATCATCATCATCATCAGCCTATGATAGTCCACAGCTGGACGCCACGCTGGGCAAGCGGATTGGCGATCGCAGGTAATCTGTCCACTATGATGACGCTGCTGCCCATCATCAATCTTTTATCAAATAATGGTCAGTGACACTTCAATCCCTTAGTCGACTCTTACGACACCCGCAGGATGAGTTGGGGTGGCGACAAATGTATTCTTAATGCAGTCACCACACGGCTGTATATCCTGTATATCAATTACGTAATAATACATCATTATATCGTCGTTTAGTATCCTAACCACTTACCATTGGGTTTACGCTTTGTGTAACATTGCCCCTTGTATTAACTATTTGTTTTGTGGACTGTGTGTCGTCACCCTTATACAGTGGATATTATTATTATTCCCACTCTAGAATTCGAGTCACAGCCGTGGCTCTAAATTTTTCATTGGCTAAGTGAATTGGAAAGAAACGGCGAGGCGTCGATTGCCGCTGGCACGTGACAGGCAGAGGTGAAATAACTGAATAGAACTACGAACGAATAAAACATGGAAGCTGCACGCTATACTATAAAATCTATTTCAAAAAGACCTTTCTGTTAATAGCCCACTCGTTTATGTTAATCGAAAAAAAATCTACCCTTCAGTTAGGTACATGTATGGAGGGCCCCCACCCCAATTATTTTTTTTTACAATATATTATCATAATTATGTAGCGGTTCATACAACAACACATTATCTCTACCAAATTTCATTACTGTAGCAATTATATTTGCGGAGTAAATTGGCTGTGACAGACGGACAGACGGACATGACGAATCTACAAGGGTGTCGTTTTTGCTATTTTGGATACGGAACACTCAAAACGATCCTGAAATTTCGTTGACACATGACACCCTCTTTTCAAGATATCACGCTAATTATTTTCTATGTTGACTTATGAAAAATTAAACCGCTATTTAAAAAATGTGATTGTAAAAGATTTTATGTGATGATCCTCAGGGCATTTTTTTTTTAGTTCAAGTTTCATAAGTAGTCGTTCTGAGTATTTTAAATTAGGTCAAAGGCAAAATAAGGTGTATATATAAATGTTGAATAATATGTAGTCCCAGTGCACTTTCATTCCGTGAAATAAGAACGCCGTAACATATTTATAAAAATTTTCTTTCGATATATAGGCATTTTTGCACTTGACTGTACTTACCTTATTAAATACCTAGAACGTACTTATAAAAAAATTCGACCCTTTTGTAACTTCCAAAACCCTCCTACGGGACCTATTGTAAGTCACAAAACCACACTTATTTTTTAGGCATAATATGTTTATCATAGGTATATTTTTACGATTCTATTAGTAGTTTTTTCACATTATTTTTTAATAAATAATAAAGAAAAAAACTTGAGATATTTTGATTCCCCAACTCTTCCCCCGGGTGTAGTAAGAGTCGTCTAAGGGATTGAAGAATCACTGACCATTTTATTAATTGATTATGATGGGCAGGTAGCGTCATCATAGTGGGCACACTACTACGATCGCCAACCCGCTCGGCTTGCCCAGCGTGGCGACCATGGGCATTTACCCCCTACTATGTGCACAGGCAACAGGCAAAGCCTTTGTTCAGCAGTGGACATATATAGGCTGATGAAGCTGGTGTAGTCAAACCTTTATACAGTGACAATTCTGTTCATATCTACGTATATAGTGCCCGGGGCTATTTCACCTGTGTGTTCTCACTTGTTTATGCAATTGCGTCATCAGTATGCAAATATGCACGTTAGTTGGTGTTCACACGATGCATGAGATGCGTCTTCATTCGGAGAATTGATATATCACACTGTTTATTATCAACTAGCGACCCGCCCCGGCTTCGCACGGGTGCTATACCTACATGAATACCTTCCTCTTGAATTACTCTACCTATAAAAAAAAATATCATCAAAATCCGTTGCGTAGTTTTAAAGATTTAAGCGTACAAAGGGACATAGGGACAGAAAAAGTGACTTTATTTTATACTATTTATGTACCTAGTGATAAGTAAGAATTAATTTAACTAGAACAGTGCTGGCTTTGCACAAATAATGAGTTGTGATACTTTTGTGGCAAGCTGGTTATTCTGTGTTTATTATATCTTTGTTAACTATGCTTTCATACAAAAAAATATTTCAAAGTTATTGTGAAAACTCAAATCAAATTATTTATTAGTAACTAAATATTTTGATTTTTATTTTTTTCCCCAGTAGTCACACTACTTAATACTACAAGTATAAAAAATGTAAACATTGGATGTCATATACCAAAGAAAAAACGACCAAGATCACCAACGTCCAAGGTTGGAATCGAACCTACGTGCTCAGCTTTACTTATAAAACAAAATCAATGAAAGTAGTATTACTTGCTATTAAAAATAACATAAAGTCTCTTTGTACCAAAACAGTCCAGTTCGGTTGGGGGGTAAGATAGCCGGTGTAATTACTGGCATACATAGACGCAATTCGTCTAAGTCTCCAGGGTAAGCAGCGCAAAGGCGATTTCTTGGTCACTATGTACATGGGCCTCAGTTCCTGCTTTCCATCAGGTGGGCTGAGAGCTCAGTAGTCTACCTTCATCACATAAAAAAAATTGAGTACTTTCCCTTCATGTCCTGAAATGAAATGAAATGAAATTTATTTGTTAGAATATGGTACATAAATTAGATCTTAAATTATTATTTGTTTCTTCATATTCTACCGTCAAAGCAGTGTACAAATATTAGTCTTATATCTAATCCTTATATTACCTCAGGGTAGGCAGCGCATAGGCGATTATTTGGTCACTATATCCATGGGCCTTAGTTCCTGCTTTCCATCAGATGGGCTGAGAGCTCAGATATCTACCCTCGTCACATAAAAAATACTAGTGAAATATTTTGATTTGTTACACAATAAAGTAAAATTTTAAGTTACTCTTTCAATCGGATGCCTTTGCCGCCGCAAAGGCAGTCACCACAGATCAGTATAGATAGCTAACGGTGGCATGGAACATGTCGCAGCGTTATGGCCGATAGGCCTTTATAGTGTGACAGATGCGCGCCCTATGAGCCAGTCGCAACTTACCCGCGACTGCAGGATGAGCTCGGACATATCCGCAAAATGCCGAATTGTGCCGTTATTTCTTGTAAAAATAGGAGTGTAAATAAACATTTCAAGGACTATTGAGTCACGTACCACATGAAAGTATTGATTTTTTTAGTTATTAGTTGACAAAACCACGTATTTTTACAAATAATATATAACAACAAACCGCTGACATAAATGTCATAATGATTTTACTTGGGCGTACCAATTGGTTGAACTATTCAGTGACAAATTGTATGTGCGTTTTACATTGACGGCTTAGAATAGCAAGCAAGTTGCAATTTGGTAAGTGACCGTGCGATGTATCCAATTGCTAGCGATATTCACAACCGTCCTGTCATTTCTTGGTACGGCCGCTGCGAGCAGGCCGCGAACTAGAGGTACGACTGACCGTGCCGATGACAAATAAGGTCGATAAATTGTTGATGTATTTGATTATATTCAATTTCTCTTTTATATTTTGACCTTTGTATCAATATCTTACCTTCATAAAGGTAAAACAATATATATAGATTATATCGCGTATTATATTATTTTGAGCCTTTTACAATAACCGTTGTCAAAGGTTGAAATTGTTTTATTTAAATATGTGACCATCGCGGAAACGGCTGATAACATTATATTTATTAAGGGTACAACCGTCTAAATAATTATTTGTTCATGTGATTCCCAGCCACAATTAAGATAATGTCGTTAATAAATTGCTTTGTTCATATTCAAATATATGTTATAATTGACATTCTGTAGTTTATTATTTACAAACCAGATCCGACACGAAAGTAAGAAAAAAAGTTTTTTAATTTATTATTAAAGTTTTCTAATTTATTATTAAGCGACATAAAATGAAAACAAACAATATAAGGACTTAACTACCTATAAATAAATAAAAATGGCCTAAATTGCCGTCAGTGGGCAAGGTAACCAGAAGGCTGGCCGCATTTCCCCGTTGTATAGCTATACTTAAACGCTGTGCAAGGTACTGGCCAGCCCTCTTGTCGCCTGAGGTCTCTCTTAGGTGAGCCGCTAGATCTTTAAAAAGTCCATGTGCACTTGGCCCCCATGGCCCCAAGGTCTCCACACCAAACGCCGCAAATATGTAGCTGGTTCCTAAAGCAGCATATTTGCGGCGCTTGAGACTTTCGGCTAATGATGCCGCGGCGCCAGCAGCAACGCCGGTGACCGAAACATGGGACGGCGCCAGAGTGTCAACGCAGGTGGCGTCCCAAACTAGCGGCCGGCCCATGCTCAAGGGCACCAGCGTCATTCCGTCAGGCCTCTTGCCGTCGTCCCTGGCCAGACCGTTGGGCTCTAGGACGGCCGGTATTTTCGCACTAACAAGGGCGCGACGGATAACATAATGTTTATAAAGATTAGATACATCGTCCAATGCGATATTTTAATCTGTATTTATTTCTTATTAAATGATAGATCGATTTTAATGTTTTTCTTAATATTCCGGCCTTATCAAATATCTATGGATAATAATTTATCGACGTAGCCTCCTCTCTAGTGCCGCATCATATGGTAGCGCTTTAGCCAATCACAGCGTGGCAAAGGCCCGACCTCGGAGACACCGAGACTCATTACAATTTCGCTTCGTTACAAATCTCTCTCTTTCATATATCTATGGCAGTCACGTATTCTAAATTTAATAATTTCTTCACTGTAGAGTAAACCATGCAGTACTTTTTTTTTTATTATTAAGGATTACCAACAGATAACACATCTTACGTACTATAAATATATTTTATATTAATTCGTGGCTGATGCTTATCCAATTATAGGTAACCACACGTATTTTACTTCATATTGAACAAATATTCGATACCAAATGGAAAGGAACATATATTTCTAACCCAAATATAATTAAACGGTTAAATTCACGTGTATTTAGTCACGTGACATGTTTCACCCTGCGACCATATATAACATGGACGTCTAACGCCAGCTCAAAAATTCCCCCAAAAACAGTTGTTCAATTGTGCCCAGATGAGCAGAACATAGCGCTTTTCTTAACACCGCGCAAATTTCGGCGCAACATCTTTGTCAAATGTTTATAGAATATAGCCAATCAAAATTTTGATAGACCAATCACAACTATTTTTAAGTGACGGTTTAAGTTTTTATAGGTTGATATTGAAATTCATTACCGTGACGCATTGAAGAGGAGTGACACTTGTCAACTAAAATTCAGGACCGTTTTAGAAAGGCAATTTAGTATGGCGTGCGGCTTCCATGTTTTAATTGTTCGTAGGTTTCACCTAAATCTCCTTTTTCAAACACTAAGCCAGCGATCACGCCTTGCGACGCGCTTTTCCGAAATAATAAAAAAAACAAGCTGCTTGGAATTAACCCGGATTTAATCCGAAAATTTTCTACGCTCAGTGTATTTATGTGGCTGGCGCATAATAAGAGTCATAATTACACAGTCACATACATAACTTTATCTAAATCCATATCATAAGTTTAGAATGACAATTAGCCTATATTTTCATTGATATCCACTAAGTAAAATACCTCTAAATATAACAATTCAAATTCAATTTGAGTAAGGATATCCTACAATAAATATTTAAGTATTAAAAAAATAAACAAACAGAAGTTGACTTCATAATGTTAAAATATATAAAATATACTGACGACGATACTTTAATGTTAACATTATGGTGCACTGTACTTTAATGTTAGCATTATGATACAGCCACAGACACCGGTCTCTTAATAGAGGTCATTACATTACCGCTTCTGAATACATAATAGGGAAATTATGTTATGCCTTTACATTAATTTTAATTTACATACAAGCTGTTCTTTTTGGTAACAGAAATAATTTTAGATGATATTATAAAAGCCGTACCATTTTAGCCTCTGTACCATACACTGCACTGCGTCTTTCACTGTAAGCTGAAATTTTCAGTTATCTTGATTTGCTACGGACGTGCACGGTTGCACCCGATCTTCCTCCCAATTTATAAGCTCGACGTGTTGCCACAAAGACTCGAAACTTTATAGGGTTATATTTCTCTAGTAACGTTAACTTTACTACAGGATGATTTTAAACGTGTGAAAGAAAGAAATATAAAAAAATCTTGCATGGACCCTTCCAAATATTAATTATTATCTATCAGTTTAATGTATCTGAAAACTGTAAATATTCGATGCCCTATAACAAAGAAAACAGACCAAGATCACTAACGTCGGAAGTGGGAATCGAACCCACGTACTCAGCTTTCGCGGCTGTACCGCTCGGCCTTTCGGTCTTACCGGTACATCAGATTGGATACATACAAAAGATTACAGATGGTTATGTTATGTTACTTGCATAGACATTGAATAAATTAAACTAATTAACAAAATAATATTTTCATTCTCACTTTTTGTAAAACAAACTAAATTGTTTTATTAAATATTTCGATTTTTTTAAAGTAAACACACTACCATATTATATGCTTTAAAATAAGTTAAAATTTATCGCAAAGAAAAATACCAACTCGTACGTTATTCAGTGTAATTGGTCTTGTTTATGCTATATTTGCAGCGTCATCACAGTGGACACATTACTGCGATCGCCAATCCGCTTGCCCAGCGTGGCGATTATGGGCATTTACCTCCTAATGCTGCCATACGCATAGTTAATAGGAGAGGCCTACGTCCAGCAGTGGACTATCATAGGCTGATGATGATGATGATGATGATGATGCTATATTTTGACAATTGGTATATGACAATAATATGCTTTTGAGGTTTTTATTTTATAGTTAGTTTTCATTGTTTTTAGGTTAAGTTTAGTTATTTTTGTAAGTTAAGTTTAGTTATGTTTTAAAGTTAGATTTAATCATTTCTTCAATCTTAAATACTATTTAATAGAAAATGCAAAAAAATACTTCAAATAATATTTTGTTGTAATTAAAAGTCACCCTGTATAAAAGACCTCATCTAAAGCATGTATATTGCAGCTCTCACTTCTCAGTACGTATACAGTTTATTACAATAAATTACGTCTTTAGTTCGTTATCTCTTGGGAAGTCCTGAGTTTATATTTTATATTATTCTTTTAATATATTGAAATAAGCGCGGCACTTGCCAATTCACGGTGGCAATAAAACCGCTTAGACTTAAAATTTGTATGCTGAATACAAAACTTTGACTATACAGAAAATCGTTGAAATATAAGAGGGTTTTGATTTCTTGAATAATATGTATACAGCGTGTGTATTTGATACGGGCGAATATTTTTAGTGGCGATTACTATCGAACCTAGGGTGCTTGCATAGATTACTTTAAGATATGAAGGTATTAGTTTTTTTCTTACAAAATAATTGAGCACGCTATGTATTAAAATGCATTCAAACCAACGCTATTCTAACCCCCTACTCTACGAAATTCGATCGTTACACGAAACGTGATTCTTTGATTTCGTAGAGTGGGGGATAGAATAGCGAATGCTCGTTTGGTCTGAATGCACTTTTACATCCACTGGTAGCCACATTAATTAATGTAGAAATAAGTATCTAAACGTCATACGAGTGTCGTGTCAGTTGTACGTCATACATTGCTGCTGAGTTGCACTTTAGAAAAATCATTACACCTAATTAACAACAAAATTTAACCAAATGATTATCTTATGTGATTCGTAGGATTAGATATTATAGCTGGATTAATTATTTTCCCGTATAAAATACACACGCTGTACTTATATATTTTGAATAAGATTTATTAATATATTATATTATAAGTAAACATTCAGGTATAAATATTTTAGTTAGTAACCGTTTCATCCTTTTATGTCTTTTTCTTTTATATGCCTCGGAAAAAGGATAGTGATGATTGTGAAACACGCTGTTAAATAGTCTTTTCAACTTTCCTGTTTGTTTCTGGAAGTAAATAAACATGAAACATTTTGTAGCGTGTGATGAAATAATAAGGTAGTAAATATTGTCACCGTGTGCTGACGGCAGTAAGAATACATTTGTCACCACCCCAACTCTTCCCGCGGGAGTCGTAAGAGTCGACTAAGGGATTGAAGTGTCACTGACCATTTTTTGATTTGATTGATGATGGGCAACAGCGTCATAATAGTGGACACATCACTGCGATCGCCAATCCGCTTACCCGGCGTGGTGATTATGGGCATTTACCTCCTAATGCGTCTATACGCATAGTTGATAGGTGAGGCCTACGTCCCGCAGTGGACTATCATAGGCTGATGATGTGCTGTGTCAATATTGTTTTCACACGTTCGATAATTTAAAAATGAGACTCGAAACAACACAAACAACAAATCGAATCCACACTAAACTTCAATTCCAACGTGAAAACATGTCAGACTTCTACAATAATGCTTGTATTAGAGCTCGTAGCACCTCTACGCCGTAGACGCCTACGAGAATTGACAACTTTACCTACAAAGTCCATTAATATGTATACGAATTTAAACCTTATTCCAAAGCATTAAGTAAAATAATGTACACGTATTTCTGAACTATGCTGTAACGATAGTGTTGTGTTCAAGCGATTTTGGCTATATTTGATCAGCTTAAGGTTCATTTTGCTATGGCGTTTTTCGGTAGTTTCAGAATATAATTGACTAAGGATTTTGACTTGTATTCTGTAAGATATAAGGGTGGTTATAGTATGCAGTGTATGCAGGTATTGGCTTATTTGCTGGAACACTTGCGATGCGAGAAAGATTGCTTTTTTAGCATCTTATTTCACGTTATTGGCAGATAGTTTTGGATATCGGTATATCGCGAGACAGTAGAATCAAGAATAATATTTTCTATTACAGATAATTTTAATAAATCTTAATAAAACTATTAAATCAGCTTTTGCTTTTGTGATTATATCATGTAAACACGGTATATTAATTAAATTTAACAGGTCGTCACTTCAGGTTCAGTATTTGACAGGTTACAGACAAAATAAAACGTAAATTTAAAAAAATCAACTTGGTCCGCGTTTTAATAATTTTACACTATTTGATTTAATTTATTATTTATTCATATTTTTTTACGTTTGACATTTAATTTATTTATTTGATTTTGGCTGTGACATGTATTTATTTATAAAATGAATATTTCATGTTATTTGTGATGTTGACTAACACTAGCTTAAAATCTTAAAATTGTTTGTTTTGTGTTTGTAATTACTAATTAATGCAATATGGACATTGGTCTCAAATAAATTTATTCATTCATTCATTAACTATGGACAACTGACCCGTAGACCACAAACCCTATAAAGTATTCGAAATGTCGATATGTAGTTAAATTTAATTGATATCTGCGATACAATCCGTTTCAATAGTTTTATTTCATAAGTAATCACAGCGGTAATCGAAGAAAATATTTTCTAATAAATCGAATTTAACTGCCATGTACTACTATGCTAAAAGTAATTTATAGAAACACATTTATAATAATATAATATTTTAGCCTATATAATGTCCCACTGCTGGGCACAGGCCTCCTCTCATATATGAGAGGGATTGGGCTATAGTCCCCACGCTGGCCCTAAGATGTATGCAGGTTTCCTCACGATGTTTTCCTTCATAAGTAAGGTACAGTCACGTCTAATAATATGTATACATTTCGGAGCGTATGTCAAAGGCCTAAGGATCAAAATCGTATACATATTATTAGAGCCGACCGTACATAAGTTTCGGAAAAACTCATTGGTACGAGCCAGGATTTGAACCCACCACCTCCGGATTGAATGTCTAACGTCTAAACCACTGAGCCACCACCGCTTATTTATATTTAATTTATATTTAGTATTTTTGTGTTATGATACACCTTGTCAATAAGAAAATCACTCAAATCGTACCAAAACAAATCAAATCCACATTAACAAATACCGATTGGCCTGGGATTGGATATATTTTTCTTTTAATGTCTTCGGAAAAACAACTTCATATATTTTCCAACAAACTTCGAGACAAAACGAATCAATATCGGTTCTTTCAGTGACTGTCCGCTTTAATGAACGTTGTCTGGAAGAAGTTTCTGTGTAAGTTGTAAGTTCGGACCCGGGGACTGAATGTTGTCTCTTAAAACTTGGAAATGTATTACAAATATACAATAGATTTTATTACTATAACTTATTTATTACACAAGTGGGTACTATAAAACTCTTTATCATCATCATCATTATCATCCGCCTATGACAGTCTACTGCTGGACGTAGGCCTCTCCTATTAAGTAAACGTATAGACGCATTAGGAGGTTAATGCCCATAATCGCCACGCTGGGCAAGCGGATTGGCGATCGCAGTAATGTGTCCACTATGATAACGCTGCTGCCCATCATCAATCTTTTATCAAATAATGGTCAGTGACACTTCAATCCCTTAGTCGACTCTTACGACACCCACAGAAGGAATTGGGGTGGTGACAAATGTATTCTTACTGCCGTCACCACACGGAAAATTCATTATGCGAGAAAAAAATAATACAAAAAAGTACCTATTATAAGCATTATTTTATTTGTAAGTTTCACTTTTTGTCCATAAGTGTTCCTCAGCATAGAGCACTTTCCGAGCAAATGTGTAAAATTAATACCATCGGTGACATACATGAAATTCTACCTTCATTATTAAACATGTTTTATTCAAATATTTTCTCTTCATTTAAGCTACAAACCATTTAAAGTACTCCAAAAAAGAAATAAACATTCATTTTACCTCAAACAACTTTTAAATCGTATAAAAGACTCCTAATATAAATAATAACCAACTCTGACTTGAAGAGACTTCATCATTTCATCACACACCTCAAGAGATCAGCGGTTGTCAAACTTCGCCGTTAAATTCATAGCTTCGTCGAAAGTTTAACTACCGTCGATATTGGAGTTCTGAGAATTGAAACTTCTTTGCTTTTAAAAGACGTATTGGGGTTTTAAATATAACTGTATGCCTTATTTATTTTGAATGGATAAGATTTATCAATAATTTTATGCATAAAGTCGACCAATGGGAACTCTACACCGTGTTTTTATTGATTTCCGTTAAATTAAAGGGAAGCTTATTTAGGTCAAAAATAATCAATTTGTCTAAGAAAACTAGTACCTTAACTCTTATTGTTATTGAGTTATTAAAAAATGATTACATCCTAATGAAACTTATTTTGACATGTGCCGTCAGTCACCTGAGATCTTATTCTTAAGGTTATCTCACACTTGCTATTTCAATTATTATGTATGAAATGAAAAAAAAAATTACGAATTAAACAAAAGCCGATATACTAGGCAACTTCTATTAATGTCCCAAATGACCTGTCCTATTTAACGGAAATCAATAAAAACACGGTGTATACTATTTGGGATCTATGTCAAAGGAACATATCAAATTTTGGCACATCTCTTACTACTCATCAAGAGGTGGTTTCAACCTTCTAAGGCCCAGACGTACAAGAGAAATAACCTAAATATACGATAAGCAATAAGTCACGTGACCATAATAAAGTATCGAAATGGACACGAGCCTTTTCGTACAAATCTGTCTCATTACATTTATTACTTGTCGCTTATCGTATACGATTGCAGAAATCGCAAGACCTGCATATATCAAAAGTCTTAGTAACTGAATAAAATAACTCGTGATATTGTCTCTAAAGCTGTTTACAGACCTCAAAACATAACAGTCAGACTCCTTATAAAACTTTTCAAGTGGTTTAACAAACAAAAATAAAATTTTGTTCATAAGTCGAGACTTTCTATTGACTTCAGCGTTCAACTTTTTAAATTATGCTTGAGAATCACTTTTGACTGCTACATAGGGATTTTTATAATGTGGTTACTTATTGAGGAAGTTTGGAATAACTTGTCATTTTACTTCATTTTATTGTCGAATGTTCAAACTTCGCTCTTGCCAGACTATGCTTGAAAGGGAAGAATACTTTTAGCACTCTGCAGAGTGTAACAATAGTACATTTGTCATATACATTTTTGTTCTCCTTCTTGGTTCAAGTGATCTTGTAAATGCATGTAGGTATCTGTAAAAGAATGAGTTACAGAAATCCACCAAAATAAACAGTTGACAATTGACATAAAATTGCCTGTAAAAAGCTTTTTTTAACGAAACTCAGAACTCCGAAAGATTTTTTAACAATTAAGTTTCACGCAAATCGCGAAACGTGACAAATGCAAACCTTTTGTAAATAATTTATTTAGCTGCGAATGAACTTCGACACTTAAAGGAAAATATGCAAATTCACTTACAGTCCGTTTGCCGTTAATATGGAGTTCTTTCTACGTTTCTTGGTTACTAGAATACTGTCTTTGAAGATACTAGTTTCATAATTTATTATTTACGATGTTGTATTATTTATTAAAAGAGAATTTTTGATTTTCTGCTTGGAATAATGGTGTTTAAAAAACAGATCTTTTATCTTGCGACTTAAATATTGCTTAAGAAACACTCTGTCGGTCCTTTTTTAATTTGTGTTAATACGCCCTTGTATTAACAAAAATGATTAATTTAATAAATGATTAATAAGATGTATTATTATACTGTTTTGAAAAAATAAGTCCTCCTGAGTTTCTTCCTGGTTTTCTCTCTTGATAATGTCAGACTAGTTAGATAGTTAGATAAAGAATAGTTAACTTTGATACAATTTAACTATTTTTTAAGATACTTATTCGTACTAAACTTTTATATCACGTATTTACGAGTATCACGAATTTCAAAACGGAAACAAACTTTTATTTAGGAGTTAAAATTGTGGGCCATAGTTACAATATTGAAGAAAGAAAAAAAAACGTTTATTCGAGACAAGAACACATAGAAACAAAACAAAACAGTGAAACATGAAATTTTGTCTCGTAATGGCCAGCAAAGCCAGCGCTGGTCTACCGTTTTGGCCATTTGAGTTATTGGACCATATTTAAGTGGTTTTACAGAATATTCTCTCAATTTTCTGTTCTAGACTTGTATCTAGATCTTTTAGGTTGCTTCGGTCTCAGTAAGACCTATGCTAATATCGGTCTAGATTCGTATAAAATCTAGATACATTGCAGATACTGAAACTTACATTTGTGCACCGGCTGTCAGGTGTAACGTGTCTTTTAATATCTTATATTTACATAAGTCTGACTTTGGATACTCGTATTTCTTGGGTTAGATAGTGGTTTTATGTACACTTAACCAATTTGGAACACTCGGCCACTCAGGAACTTTGTCAGAGTAACGTTTTCAATCAGATTGTAAGACATTTCAAACTGGTTTTCATTTTAACATGGTTCTAGAGTGACATGGTTCCAATTGGTTGACTATACATAGGTCAATAAGTTTTACAATAGATACACAATTTTCGTTTCATACAAAGTTTGAATTCATCTTGTAGGAACAGCACTACCGTGAACTACGAACGAATTAACGAGTGCGAGAGAGAGGCAACACTTCGTTCGTGGTTCTCGATCGGTCCTACCAAAAGCGAATTAATGATTGAAGATAATCGTTCCCTTATAAATAAAAGAGACACGGCGACATTTGTAGTTCACCGCTGATCTATTAGTAACTATAATAGCTTCAATGGTCCAACCTCCGGCGCGTATCAATGAGTTTTTCAAAAAACGTATGTAGGTACTAAAATATTATTGATATTCACAAGTGCTTTACGACAGAGGAAAATATCGTGAGGAAACATGCATACATTTGTAAAGAAATTTAAAAGTGTATGTAAAGTTCCGAACAAGTACTATGCTGGCCAGCATTGAGACTATGAGAAATGGCCTCTTTTGATGTCGAATTGCGGAAAATGGCCAGAATACAAATATATACAAATGTATTAGGGTAATGTCCTAATGTCCATAATCGCCACGCCGTCTATAAAATATTTATGTTTATCAGACAAATATATTATTGTCTATTCTACAATATCCTATGCATTCCCTTGCACCAGGTGCTTTCATTTAAAGTACAATTAGAGTCTGTCTACTGCGGGAAACACAATTAACTATAAGAAAAACGTTTTATCTGATCGTTCGTTATTTATTGCGCGGTTTGTGTTTGTAAAAGGATTTTTATGTAAATGCAGTTCATGTTTTAAAGAAAGAACGTGTTTTAAAACGATTTATTTATGTTGTGTTTTTTATAATGAGTCTAATATCGTGAAACAAAATAGTAGAGATATGTTTTTTTTATAAATTCTAACACTATCAATTATGTCGAATAGCCTATCCATATTTGGGCCAAATAATTACCTTCAGACGTAGGCAGGATAGAGAAGTCGAAAGAAGAATCCGAAAAGTATGGGGAAGCTATTGGTCTAAAAAGGGCTTAATGAAGGGTGATCTTCCTTTGACTCTGAAGCGGAAACTGATCAACATATGCATTTTGCCTGTCCTCGGTGCTCAAACATGGTCATATACGAGTAAAAAGATGAAGTTGAAGGTTTGCCAAAGAGCTATGGAGCGCAGCATGTTAGGACTAAAACGGACTTGCGGACTTAGGCGATTCGTGTAAAAATTTCCCACGATATTTTTTTACTATCGGCCTCATCTCAAAGCTCAAAGTCACTCAACGAGCTATGAGTTTCTCTTCGTGATCCAATTAGAAAGGAGGAGATCCGTAGACGAACAATCACCGACATAGGGCTATGTCGGTGACTCCAGATTAGCAAGCTGAAGTGCACGCGGTGGCGTGACCGCAGCTCTGCCGTGCAATTCCTAAACCACAGTAACTGCCAATTTTCCGATTTTTGGTTTATTGGTGATCTATAATCAGCAAATCAAAACGCATAATCCCAATCGATCGGTTTTTAATTTGGAAAACTGGAACATGGAAACTCGAAACCCCAAAAGCAGTAAGTGACTAGTTTTTCGTACAAAATGCAATATAAAGCGCAGTAAAATGGTCTACGGCTACGGTTTTTGGGCTGATACTGACTAAAACGCAGTACAGGTGTAGATTTTCATGACTTTTAGCATGTAAACTCATAGTATCTCGTTTATAAAGAAACTAATTAAAACACAGTATACAATTTTTATGCTAAAAGTGTTGTACTGCGTTTCCAGTTTCATAGATTAATAAGCATAATTACTAGTTAAGACGCAGTAGAAATAAAATAACGATATTTAAAGTGGTACACTACTGTTCAAATAAGTATCGTATTGCCATCTAAACTGCAGTAACAAGTTCATTAAGTACAACACATTATGCTGTATGATGTATTACTTTGAATAGCAATAATACTAGCTAAAGGACAGTAGCACCCCAAGGAGCTACAGTTTAGGCAGTATTTTTGTGTTATTTGACTTTTTTAACTGCATATTTTAAAGACAAACGGGTCTTAATCGCGTAAACTTACGTTTAATTATATCCTGACGTTTCGGGCATGACGTTACACCCGTGGTCGCAGGCAGACTGGCGAGAGAATGTATCAACACCTTCGAGCTGCGCGGGTTTTTCGAACTACCCGCACTTGATCTTGATTATTCACTTCTAGGCTAGGGTTGTCACTAGGTCTACACACAACACTCACAACATCCAAAGGCTTTAAAATGGATGTTTCACCACGCTTACATTTGTAAATCACGGGATTCCACGCGGACGAGATTCCTTGCCCCTCATTTTGATTAAAATTCCGATGTTTCTTAATTTCTATAGCTTCACGTACTTTTCGGCTATGATGTATACGCTCGGTTGAGAGGACTTTCGGGTTATGGAGCTCAATCCAGTGGTTAGGTCCGGACTCCAACAAATGCTCGGCCACAGCAGACTTATTAGTTTGACGCTTTTTAACAGCCGTGATATGTTCCTTGACCCTTTCCGCTATGGTGCGTTTGGTTTCCCCAATATAGGAACTACCACAGCTGCAATCAATCTTATAAACGCCCGGTGTGTGATAAGGTAAAACATCCTTAGGCGACTTTAGATGCCCTGCCACCTTTGATAACGGCATATAAACGGTTGGTATGGAATACTTATTCAAAAGCGTACCTATTTTGTCCGTTACACCCCCGACATAAGGCAAAAATGCTGGTCGCCTCGCAACATCTGGATGTTTCTTCCTCGGTGTTCGTCTGGGTTGCCATCTGTTCATTATGTAGCCATTTCTCTTCAGAACCTCCTGAACGTGCGATAACTCAATTTCCAGAAATTCAGGGTCACAAAGGTCATGTGCTCTGTTCTTTAGAGAATTAACCACAGACTGAAGCTGCCGGGGGTGGTGGTGGGACAGAGCGTTCAAATACCTGTCAGTGTGTGTGGGCTTCCTATAGACAGTGTGCGCCAAAGAACCATCATCTCGACCTATCACCTTCACGTCCAGAAAAGGCAAACTACGCTCCGATTCCAATTCATATGTGAATTTGACTTTAGTATGAATGGAATTGAGATACTGGAGTAATTGCTCAACTTCATGCTTGCCACCTCTCATAACGCAGAAGACATCATCGACATACCGCTTCCATAATTTCACTGCCCATGGTTGCAGATCTATGCTGGACTCGAAATGCTCCATCCAGATATTTGCTAAAACCGGTGCCACAGGGCTACCCATAGCAACTCCGTCGATCTGGAGATAATGCCCCCCTCGATATAAAAAGTAGCTCCCTTCTAAACAATTCCGGAGCAAAACCATGACAGAACTCACAATCTCATTGTCAGCAAGCCTCTTTCGAACTACTTCTAGACACTCTTTAACCGGAACATTGGTGAAAAGTGACTCAACATCGAAACTCACCATTAAGTCTCCTGGTTCCAACGTTATATCCTTCAGAATGTCTATAAAGTGACGGGAATCCTTTACGAAAGACGACGTGTTTCCCACAAGCGGCTGCAACACCGATGCAACATGCTTTGCCAGATCATAAGTAGGTGAGGCGATTTGACTTACGATTGGTCGCAAAGGCACGTTTGGTTTGTGTACTTTCGGTAACCCGTACAATTTCGGTGGTTGCACTGTTTTAGGCTTGTACAAGCGGTTAAAGACGTCTTCTTGAAATAACACCTCATAGTCCCTGATGACAGCCCTAATCCGACGCGTAACTCTGGCAGTGGGATCATATGAGACAGACTTATAGACGCTAGTGTCACTCAATAAATCCCGAATCTTAGCGTCATAGTCTATTGAGTCCATGACCACAGTGGCGTTCCCTTTGTCAGCCTTCAGAACCAGTATATTCTCATTCGCTTTCAAGTTCCTCAGGGCTGTTCGCTCATCTGCAGTAACATTACTCTTCGGTAGTGTAGCCTTTCGCAAAATAACCGCAACATCCTGTCTGAGAACCTCGGCATCGCTAGACGGAACCCTGTTACGCATTATTGCCTCCTCAACACTACAGATCGTGGTCTCATATGGAATCCGCTTGGGGTGTCAAAGCGAAATTCAACCCTTTTTCAAGTATACTGACGGTCGCTTTTTCAATGACAGTGGTCGATAAATTAATCACCGTGGAGGTGACTTTATCACGACGATTTCCACCCGCAGTCTCGTTATTTCCATATCGATACAGCAACTTTTCGTATTTTTTTGTCATGTACCTCACTTCTATAATAAAAAATACGTTCCGCTTGTTCGAAGGTAATCCGATCCCACAAATCAAAATCACTACGTGATAACACTGCACTACACGCACTATGCAACCCGTATAACTCGCACTGCACTCTGTCCAAGTCCGCGAAATATTTTTAATATTTAATATTTTTTAACTGCTTTTAGACGTTTATTTTAAGTGGCAAATTCGAGTTACGAGTAGTTCCATCTCGGACCTTCCTTGAAGATAGCTTATAGTGATATCGTTAGAACATGCTGTTTAAGGTAGTAAAATAATTCTTGACCTATTTACAATTGAAAACAACCAAGGTGTCGTCTGTTGATAAACGAGTAAAACACATAAAGGTATTATTACCAGTGATCGGTTTTTTGGATTTTGCGTATAAAAAAAATACGGTGTGATTAT
>JALPQI010008020.1:0-55928 GCA_025490895.1 Thaumatotibia leucotreta | reverse complement strand
ATTAACAGTTTATTCAAGAAAAAAATAAGCCATATGTGGACGTGGACATCGCCCAAGAAAAATAGAAGTCAGATAGACTATATTCTTACCAACATAAGAGAAAATTGCTCTAACATTGAGATAATAGATCAATTTGCTTTCTCAAGTGACCATCGCCTGATACGGAGTACGTTCCAAATAGGAACAAAAAGAAAAAGCAGAGCCAAATATCATAATAGTGCATCACTGAAAACATCAAATGACGAGAAAATTTTTCAGGAAGCTTTACAGGTAAATATGGAAAACATTGTTATGCAAGAATGTACAGACGTAGAGTCCTTTTATAAAAATCTTAAACAGGCAATTTCAGACAGTTTCAATGAAATAAAAAGCTCTAGATCCACTTGCTCCAAAAGTATTATCTCTGAAAACACAAAATCACTTATTGACAGAAGGCACTTTTTACAATCCAAAAAACGCTTAACACAAGCTGAAAAAACAGAGCTAAGTAATTTATATAAGACAATAAGCAAATGTATAAAAAAAGAATATGAAGAGCATAGACTTCAGGTTTTACAAAAACACCTCGCAAATACGGGAAGTATGAAAAAGGGACTTAAAGAAATATGCACAGAGAAAAAATGGATACCAACCCTGAAAGATAGCTTCACAGGAAGGAAATCAGAGTCAAGAACTGCAATAATCAATACAGCAACTGAATTCTACCGGAATCTCTACTCAGACCCAAACGCCTCAACATATATAGAATCCTGGGAAAGCGGAGAATCTTCTCAAAAATTGGAACGTTTCACGGAATGGGAAGTTATGAAGAAGATAGAGTCCCTAAAAACAGACAAAACCTGTGGACCAGACGGCATTACCAACAAAATGATAAAAGCTGGACGCTTCGCAATAACACCCACTTTGACAACCCTTTTCAACCATATTTTAGAAATACGCAAAGTGCCAACAGAATGGGCAGAGTCGGACGTTATATTACTCTACAAAAAAGGGAATCCGGCAGATATAGGTAACTACAGACCTATAAGTTTGCAATCTACTCTCTATAAAGTATTTGCTTCATTGTTAGAAAAACGACTATCAAATCATACAGAAAAACACCAGCCAGTAGAACAGGCGGGTTTCAGAAGGGGCTTTTCAACTACTGATCACATACATGCTTTGGACCAAGTGATAGAGAAATACATAGAGCAAAATCGCCCGCTTTATTTGGCATTTATCGATTATGCCAAAGCTTTCGATTCCATATCGCACGCAAGTATTTGGCAAGCTCTACATGAATGTAGAGTCCCTGCTGAAACCATAGAGTTAATAAAATTTATATATAGTACGAGCACAAGTAGAATAAAACTTGATAGAAAGGGACCAGAAATAAAAATCTCTAGAGGCGTGAAACAAGGAGATCCTTTGTCCCCGAGACTATTCGTGACTGTACTCCAGAATATTATGAAAAAACTAAATTGGGAAAGAAAAGGAATAAAAATAGATAATCTATTTATGAGTAACTTGCGTTTTGCGGATGATATTGTGCTGTTTTCTGAATCTGCCCTACAGCTAGAGTCTATGATAAATGACCTCTATCTAGTCAGTTACGAGGTCGGCTTAAAACTAAATACAGAAAAAACAAAAGTCATGACAAATAGCATACAGACACCTATAAATATAGATAATATACCTATTAGCTATGTTCAAGAATACATCTACTTGGGACAGCAAGTGTCGTTTGGAAGAAACAGACATCGTGACGAACTAAGCAGACGAGTAAAATCCACATGGAATAAGTTCTGGAGTTATAAGGAATCGCTTAAGTCCAATATGCCCATATATGTATCTCAAAAAAATAATTCTAGATTCGTGTTTACTGCCATGTCTTTCATACGGATGTCAAACTTGGGTATTTAATAAGCATACTAGAACACAAATAAACTCTTGCCAAAGAAATATGGAGCGCAGTATACTTAACATAAAGCGTATAGAGAAAAAAAGGAATGTTGATATAAGAAATAAAACGAAGGTTCTAGACGCCTTATCACACTGTCAAAAATTGAAATGGTCTTGGGCTGGACATGTAGCGCGCATGAGCAAAGAAAAGTGGACGTTTAAAGTAACAAATTGGCCGGGACCAGCAGGAAAGCGGAAAACTGGCCGGCCCATGGAAAGATGGTCCGACGAAATAGTCAAAATTGCGGGAAAAAACTGGATGCAAACAGCACAAAATCGTCAATTATGGATGAAGAAGGAGGAGGCCTTTACTCTCAGAGAGGTCCTTAATAATAAATAAATATAATAAATTATAATTGATGAATTTCTATTAAAATATAATTTAAAAATTGAGTCAATAATTTTATTGTAAAAATAATTTAATGGAATTGTAAATCAAGTACTAATGTATTCATAATTAATTAGTAATCTATAATAATATACATAAATGCATTAAGAAATTAATGTAATAATTGATTATGAAATGTATTGAAATGTAAGAAATAATAATTTGATCGTATATAATTAAGTGTAAATGTATTTATAATTTATAATTGATGTCAATGCATGTATGAAGAAATTATTAAGGAATAAATGGCTAAATAATAATAATAATAATAAACTTACGATTGACGTTTTAATCAAATATTGTCACGAGAACTGTTTGGGTTATCGCATTTTCTTAATATTACTCAGAAATTCGTAGAAGACACAGAATTTTGTTTTCTTTTTTTTTATCATATTTATTCAATCTACATAATACCTACTACGAGTATTACGCAGTTACGAATCGAATGTTTAGATTTTTTGGCATACATTTCTGATTTTAGTTCTACTTATACCTTTGACATAAAGGCTTATGGTATGATGGTCCTGCGTTTAGGTATGCTGCTGTCACGTTCTGACAACTTATAGTTACTAGTGATAAAGTGACGCGTGGCATGATATACAGTAAAAATATAACCACCATAAGCCACCCTGGGACGCTACAGTGGGGGTTTATAGTGCTTGATCCCAATTCAAACGCAAGCTTTTTCCAGGGGCAGTAACATCGCTCCCAATCCGGCCATACATCCATCAATTGAGATAAACGGCACCTATCGTGTGTCTTTTATCGCACGTGCAAAATGGCAGTGATTTATTTGTTCCACGATAGCCTACAGGATATAGCCCCCAGGCCCACTAAATAATGGTCATTGGTCAAGCTAGTGCCCACACTAGCTTGACCAATGACCATTATTTAGTTGTACACAACGAGGTGAGCAAATGTTCAGCAGGGCTAGCCAAGATGCCATTCCGCAATCGTATACGATAAGCGATAAGTCATCGTCATCATTATCATCAGCCTATGATAGTCCACTGCTGGACGTAGGCCTCTCCTATTAACTATGCGTATAAACGCATTAGGAGGTAAATACCCATAATCGCCACGCTGGGCAAGCGGATTGGCGATCGCAGTAATGTGTCCCACTATGATGACGCTGCTGCCCATCATCAATCTTTTATCAAATAATGGTCAGTGACACTTCAATCCCTTAGTCGACTCTTACGACACCCGAAGGAGGAGTTGGGGTGGTGACAAATGTATTCTTACTGCCGTCACCACACGGCGGATAGCGATAAGTCACGTGACCACAATAATGTATGGAAATGGTCACGTGAATTTTCGTTTGAATCTGTTATCTTCATACATATTTATCGCTTATTGTATACGAGTAGGTACGATTGCATAATGGCATCTTCGCTAGGCCTGCAGTTAACTATGTTGGGGATGGTTAGTGCAGAATGTAGCCATTAGGTCAGGCGCGGATCCAGGACTTCGTTGAGGGGGGGGGGGGGCACGGCCCTATAGTATTTTATACTTAAAACAGCACCTAGGTATAGTCATATAAGTAGTAGTACATAAGTCCAGTATGGGGGGGGGGCAGTGCCCCCCAAGTTGCCCACCCCCCCCTGTATCGGCGCCTGCATTAGGTGGTTATCGTAAAATGCATTTAGCAAGTACTCATATGTGCTGTGCATCATTGAAAGTTGGTACATATTCTGCGAGAAACAAGCAGTATTAAAATTATATTCAGTTATTTCGTAACTCATAACATATTATCATGTTAGTACTCAACGAGAGTTTCGAAAAGTTTCATGTATGGCTACACTAATTTGTGCAGACAATATTAATGAAAATTGTAAAAGTTCGCGAGAGTGGTGAAGTTGGTTCCGCCGAATCGAGCTATGTTCAGAGAATTTCGTGCAATGTAAAGTTTAACAACTTTACTTAAATTCCGTTTTGCTGTTACTAAGCGAAGTAAAAACGCACTTGTAAGCCCGCTGGTGTCACGTTTGTGGGCAACGGTGGTAGCTTACTATTAGACGATCCATCAGGCCCATTCAATATGGAGCATACCATGAGCTATTCCATACAAACGCGTGTATATTCGGATAATAACAGATTTATTCCGAGTTAATGTACAAAAATGTGTATAATGTATGTGTGTAATGTGTGTGTATGTATGTGTAAAATTTTATACAATTTTTGACTCCTCTGGTCACGAAAGAGAATTTTGATAAACCCACAATTTTGAGAAAAACCGTGGTCGTACGGGATATCGGTGGACTGTTTCGTGTTATGCATCTAAGGTGACAGAAGTGAAAATTGACAAAAAAAATACTCTTTCACTGTTTTTCCTATTGCCAACGTCCATAAGTTAATTTACTGCTTACCATCGGCGGACTGTTTTTGTATGCCACCAATATAAAATGAATTGCAAAAACTTTAATAAATCAGCAGGTAATAGCTATTTCTTTGCGGAGTAAAATTAAAATTGTCTCAAGAACCACGACAAACGTAGCGAAATCCCAAGTAGCTGGAGCCTACGGCGACCTGTGACGTCAGTGATTTTTTACAATTCTCGCAAATAGGGGCACGCTCGTTTCCCTCCTATAACTCCCCCCCCCCAATATTGTTTTACAATACAGTATCATAACTATGTAGCGGTAACATTCAACACATATCCTTAGCAAATTTCATTACTGTAGCATTTATAGTTTCCGAGTAAATCGGCTGTGACAGACGGACAGATGGACATAACGAATCTATAAGGGTTCTGATTTTGCCATTTTGGCTATGGAACCCTAAAAAGGATAGAGCTAATACTTATTTGACAGATACTTTTAACTGAGGACTGAAAACTCACCCCTTATTCTATTACAAAAAATAGTACATTACTGCAGACGCCGGGAAAGATGAGCTTAACGGCTGAGTAGGTATGGACAGTGATACAAAGCCGGTAAGCCCATTTCACGGCGAGGCATGTATAGTGCTTTTCTGAAACATATGCAATGAAATAAAGAATACGACAATCAAAAAACAGAATTTAGCTGTTTAGCCTGTTCATGAAAACCGACGCCATGTTTAATTATAACTGCAAAATATTAACCAATCATTTTTTTCACACTAATATTACTTACAGATAATTATTGGCTAAAAGCAAAGATGCCAGGTCACAACCCTATGTCAAATGAAAATTAAAAAAGAGGCACTTGCCGGCCTAGGCCGGCAACGAGGTGCTTCCCGGCCACTTTTTAAGCACGTAACTACAACATTTCATTGCATGTTTGAGAAAAAATACTTACCCTGCAAGATCCACGACCCGACTTCAGACGCCATGTTAAATAACGAAATCGTTTATCACGTAACACGGGGACAGGGAGCCGCAAGAGACGGTAATCCGCACTTGACATGTCATCACGTGTGTAACGTATGTTGTAGCTTTGTCCGGGTGCACGTGAACGGGTGTAAACATGTAGGTATCTATCTATCATTCGTAAGAAGAACCGTAAAACCATACAACTATAAGTAGTCCAGTACTACAACTATGGTCCACAAGTTCAACTCGTAACTAAGCATCAATGGAAATCTTTTATTGTGGTTTTATCTAAGTTTTTTAATCATTCATGAGGAGACTTTGTGTAACAACTGCGTCATTAATATAATAATTACACAAAGTCTAAGATATTTGACTTAGTTTTGGACCATAGTTGGGAGCTTTTGGACTATAGTTGGGTAGTTTTACGGAATCTAAAAAAATGTTACAAAAATATGGCTGACTTTTTCCATAGCATTTGACGTTCGCGGAAATATTTTTACGTTAATACTAATAAATATCAATAATTTTAAATAAAATGTATGTGAACTCAAGATATAGCTTGTAAGTTGGTAAATAAATCCAAGATTGTGTTCTTAAAGTTAATTAAGGAATAATGCAAGTTTTAAGGTCTATTTACTTTTTTTTATTCTACTGACAAATGTTTTTTTTTTTGTAATCGAACGGGTAAGTAACTGCCAGATGGTCCCGTTGGTACCAAGTTGGGGTCTGATGATGGGATCTTGGAGAAATCGGATGAAGTTTTTTTTTTAATTTGGTGATTACTGTGTGTCTGTTTTAGCATGCAATAAAATGTAACTTTGTATTAAAAACTTAATCAAATGGAAAAAATCGGATCACTTTTTCCAAGCACAAATTTTTGAGTTACTTAATTGTTTATAAAAACAACTCTTATTTAAATTTGAGTTAGAATGTAATAATATTAGTGAAATAATGAAATAGCTGAATGGCACCATAAAAATGTTACTTGTTTACTGCTAGCTGAGCTGACTTATGTCTGTAGGTCTGTTCAGCTACTTTAAAGTGCTTTTGATTCTTTCTTGAGAGTCGTTCCGTGAGTGCTCTTTTAAAATATTCCCAGCATCAAGTACTTATACTTACTGAGTGGGTAAATATACTCCATAAAGGATTCCATTAGAAGTTCTATTTACTCGGAAGAGAACGTTGTGGAGGGAAAACAGTTTAAGTATTTTTCCGTATATATATCAGTTTCCAGTGACTAACTCATCCGCTTATAGATAGATACTGCTTCTGTACACCACAACAGGTCGACTAGCCAGTTTAGATAGGCCATTTTGTTACAATATCTTAGATTCAGCCATCTATACTCGTAGGAATTTCGCCGTACAACTCAATTTAAGTGTTATCTTTGCCGTTATGATTTTCATTGCAAAAACCTAAAATAATTATCTGAAAAATATCATTGTTCATTTTAGATTGTATGAATTTGCCATTTAGTGGTAGTAATTAAATAGTCCTCAAGAAGATCAGGGGCCCATTTCTCGAAAGCTTGTAGCTTGTAATACAAGCGGAAGTCCTTATCTAATTAATAGTGTCAAAAAGAGACTTCCACTTGTAATACAAGTTACAAGCTTTTGAGAAATGGGCCTCTGCTGTGAGGCCACCGACAAGATGGTCCGACGACATCTGCCGAACGGCAACAAAGCAGTGGAGATGACTAGCACAGGGCCGAGGAAAGTGGCGTAACAAAAAAGAGGCCTATTCCCAATAGTGGGAGGACACGAGCTGAATAAATAGGTACATATTACGTCAACGAATTAAATGATTTTACTAATCGCTTTTTGAATACCTACGTAACCTAAAGCTGACTTTTGATAGATATAATTGGTCAACTCGTGAACTACCTACCATAATTTAAGGTATTGTCTAGTGGCCATACTATAGGTGACATCGTGATTTGCTTGCATAAATCATACTCACAGAACTGGTTACAGTTAGGTAATGTGCCTAAAAAGTTCATTCACCTAGACACATTCAATCATTATTTTCACCGGTAAAAATATGAAAACCACGCAATTTGTCGAAATGAACGATACGTACATGAGAACGTGTAAGCAAAAACATATATAACGGAAGGTGCGCCTCGAAATATATTATTGTGTCACTACGGAACACAGATCACCTACCCGGGGGAGCGTATTGGCGTTATGCATGAGCTCTGTACCGCTATTAGTTAGCAGCAAGACTATCTGCCGATATTTATTTATCTACACTCACGGTCAAAGAATACGGGTCGGGTATACTCCGTGGGTATAAAATAGCAAGACATGATAAAAAGCCCCTTTTTCCTTAGATTTTTAGCGGTTTTACTTAAACTATTTTGCCTGCACAAATAGTTATATCTAACGAGTATTTTCAATTTAATTTGGATTGTATGATCGATTCAGGAAAAATACAATATAATCTGACTATACAAATTATTCTATCTATCCTGTAAATGTTTGAATAATCTTTGATATGAGCCCGTTTACAATATTTTCTATGAGAATTTACACCCGACCCGTCTTACTCGACCGTGAGTCTATATATGTCACACTTACCTGTAGAGTTAGCTCATGATTTAGACGTAGACTATCTACTAGACTAACTATGTTAATAAAAAGGAACGTCACTACTCTTAGCAATTTTGTTTAATCAGAACTGAGACAAAAGTATCACAACAGAAAAGTAGATATTTGCCACATATTTAGTCAATTTCGGTTGCCAAGTTGCCAACCGACTATGTGTTTCATAATTTTCAGCACATTTCAGTACATTAATGGACGTAGGCTTCTCATAACTATGCATATGGACCTTCGTAGGTAAACGCCCAAAAAGTAGATTGGAGAGTGTCCACAATGACACTACTGTCCATATTAATCATATAAATCCTAGGCCTAGCCAAGATGCCATTGTGCAATTGTGTACAATAAGCGATAAGTCGCGGGACCGTAATAATATATGGAAATGGTCACGTGACTTATCGTACGAATCTGTCATTCTCATACAGTTATTACTGATTACTTAGGGCTTGTCCATTAATCACGTCATACAATTTTGGTCTGTTTTAGAGATGGTGATATTTTCTGGACCCCCCCCCCCCCCCATAGCCAATATGATGTGTAATTTTTTGCCAACTTAAGTAGTCCTTTTAATAACACTTGAATTTACGTACCTACTTTTTTGCCAACTACGAGGTAGGTACATGTTCGCGAAGTTGTAAAACTTAGTATTAAAAAAATGTTTTTTATATAAAAGTAAAGATTTTTTTACTGGCTATAATGCTGTTCAGCAGATTCGAGAGCAACAAAAATCACACGTGATTTGACCGATGACCCCCCCCCTCCTCTATGGTGATAATTGGTGATTTTTTCTGGACCCCCCCCCCTCTCCCTCTATACAGTATGACGTGATTAATGGACAAGCCCTTATCGTATACGATTGCGAAATGTCATCTTGGCTGCAGTGTCACTATGTGTTTAGGTACTTCACAATGTGGAGTCTAAGGGTCTATAGTCTGTGCTCGGAAACGAAACATTGTAGGTACACAAGCAAAGAAGTGCGGATATGTGGATACGAACCTTTGCGTGGGACGCAAAATAAATAGTGTCTTCGCGAGAAATTTTGTATTTCGCGTTCCTTCTTGTCAATTTTATAAATCGCGACAAATTATTTCGTAAATAGTCCGCGAATGTTGAAAGAAGGCTTGGGTCCATGAAATATCCTCTCCGGATGCATGTCGTATTTACTGAATTAGTTAGGAATGTGGTCAGAACCGGAACTTCAAAAATCATATATGTATACCTGGGTCATATATAGCGTTCGCGAAAACGGGCGGGGCGTCTTTCCTGTGGACATTGCGAAAGTTAACGATTCTGGGACATACAAATTAGGTTTAGACCACATAATTCTTCAGGGCGAAAACGGTGGCTTTTAACCTATCGGATTGTTTTCGTCCAACGAGAAATTAGGTCTCCAGGGCCCTCAACTTTCATATGTGTTCAGGAAAGTTTTGTAACCTAACTCATACAAAAAAAACTGTATGACCCACCTGTAGGATATATACGTGGAAAAAGCGGGCGGAAAACTAGTTAATCTACAACCAGCTTTTCATTTCTGTCACGGTGTACCACCTATCGATTAATGAAAGAGAAATGCAATGCCAACGAGCTAACGCAATCACTGGGGACTATTTATTGCCAGTTCGAGCTAGAAATTATTCGAGCGATACACGATTAAACTGATGGACGATGTATGTGATTAATCTCGTGTTCGCAGAGATATCACGCGTGGAATTTGTACGGGGACAAAATGTGCGAAATGCGAGGAAATGCCGATGGACGCATTGCAGACGTGATTGCAAAATGCAGCACGACTCTACATTATTACCTCGTGCCTTTCATACTATCCGAATAAAATATTTCGTCAGATAAACGTTAGCTGTCCTTTTTTATGGTTCCGTAGCCAAAATGGCAAAAACGAAACCCTTATAGTTTCGCCATGTCCGTCTGTCCGCAGCATAGCTCAGTGCCGTTAGTAGGTACTAGAAATCTGCAATTTGTTACACGTCTACATGGTCATTTCTCAAATTTTTGGCACCCTCACCTGTAAATACGTTTATGTTAGAACTTTTTTTTAAATATACAATATCTTCATAAATAAATTATCAATACATATTAAAAGACACTTTTTATATAGAGGCCTAATGCTTTTAAATCGATTTATTTGATATTAATTAAATAAATAATAATTGTAACTAAGTTTTGTCGTTCACCTTCCGTGTCCAAACGCGGAGTACTCATGTTTCGAGTTGTTAAAAGTACACAAATTGTTAACTTTACTTACCTTTCTTACTGTATTCTATTTGCATATATCCTAAACTTTTAAAACTAGACAATCAGATAATAATATTACACGTATGTTCCAAGTTATTTGGCCTTAAAGTTTGTCCAAGGCAGTTTTTGTCGTTCACTTGTCGAGATAAACTCGCAACTACTATGCGATCCCTATCCCACCTCTCCCGCCTCACCCCGCATGAATCGAAGCCGCCAGTTGTCGGCCATTCCCTGCAAGCAACAACACGTGCTCACTCCGCCGTGATAACAAAATAAAAAATATAACTTATCTTAAACGGGAGTTTGTAATGGGTAAGTAGTCGTTATTCTGTCATTCATAGTTTGGTTATTGTGTGAGATATGGCATTAACTGTAACATATATAACGTAATTCATTGATTACTATTATGTACCTATATATTTAGTTTATTCGTCAAATATATTTTGCGTTTGGACGAAATAACTGCCATTTTGTCGGTCACCTGTGCATCGTTCACCTGGCTAAAATAGGCAAGTGAACGACATTTTGCGACAGGTGAACGACAATAATGATAAATTTACCACTCGTAATAATATTTTTTTATGCCTGAATATATTATTTGTGCGTTAAATGAGAAAAGTATTACTGTTATATCGGTTTAAGCTGCATTTCTCAAAGGATTGTTGCTTTTTTGCTATGTGTGTCCTTCACCTGTCCGATAAAGCCAGGTGAACGACTCAGTGACAGGAAACCGACACGTCGATCACTTGTCATAAGCCAGATAAACCATATAAAAACTAACTTTATATATTTGGCATACAAAATCTCCAAAATATGATATACCTTTTTATACCTATATATATATCGTTAGGTAACCTATTAATCTGTTTTATTTTAATATAATGTAAAAGAAAGTGATTCAAGATTTATTTTACTAAATTATGTTGGATTATAATGATGATGGAGACAGGTGAATGATGTCCATAACAGGTGAAAGACCACCAAACTACAGGTGATCGACTACGGACGCAGGTTAGCGACGCTTGTCGTTAACTTGTCAAAGGTGTCATACTAATTTGTACTAATTTGTCGTTAACCTGCTGCTGTTGTCGATAACCTGTGTATATTTTATCCTTCACCATGATGATCATGATGTCGTTCACCTGAATTTTAATCGTCCATAACTTCTAAAATAATTGATTGATACCGGTGCCTTTGAAATGTTTGTAATGTTTGAGACGCATTCAAACGACCCCTAGAAAAAAAAATCTAAAAAAGCGATATTTTTAAAACAACAAAACTTTCACCTGTCGGTGCCAAAAATTTGAGAAATGACCACATATTATTCATGCCAACAAAGTGGTAGAACAAAAACTAGATTTTTTTTTCGGGTACCTCCCCAACTGGTGAATTGGGGATGACATTTTTTATTTGCTGTACCTAATCCTATAGTGTTGGGTATCCTTGAATAGGTTTTTTAAAAAGAAAAGGGGTCTTTAAAGAAAGTATTCTTCTAAAGTCAATATTTTCGGAGATAAGCGCTCCAGAAGAAAAAAAATGTCCCTCCCCCCCGTAGTTTTTAATCTGTAGGTCCAAAAAATATGAACAAAGTCATGAATAGTGGGCTTACAGAATACTTTAAAATGAAACTATTTCGAACATGATCGGTGCAACCGTTTTTGAATAACTACAATGAGCGTGGCCCAACATGTTCTTGGCCGGTTTTTTCATTACATGCCTGGGGAAAAGGATAGTGGTAATTTTATCTGACTGATATATTTCTCCGGGGCTTTTCGCACACCATAAGTGAAATACGAGTATATTGTTTATGGGTATCTGCAGCCAAACCAGCATGTCATTCGCAAAGCGTATATGCGATACATGTAGGCCTGCTACGTTATTAAGGATAGATAACAGTATAAACATTACACAATACGAGTGTTTACGTAGTTATTACTTTGAAACTTCCTTACAATATATTTTACCGAACGCTGACTGACGTTTGGTGCAAGGGTCGCAAACATTTAAACGACGATTTAACCGCAATTATAAAACAAACAAAACAATTAGATATCTAAAAAGCTAAAATGTCTCCGTCAAATAACAGTTACGGGTATACAGTATCGTATTACAATTGCGTAGGTACCTATTAATTGTTATTGGGTATATTTAATTGTTAAAACGACACGTCTAGACGTCTGAAGGGCATCTAGAATGCTTCAAATTAGATAGGTACAAAAACACAATTCAAACAGTGATTCAAAATAATGAAACGCAAATCTATCAATAATTTTGAGCAACATTTACTTTAGAGCCGACCCTCAAAACGTATTGCTGGATCCACATTGCCACAGCATTTGCATACTTTACAACATACTATACTAACAAAACAGAAAAAAATAACGCCACGAAATGGCCTCATCTCAGTGTGATGCTGGAGTGATGGGTCGTATAACTTACTTACCCAACGTAGTATGGGGAATATTCCCAATTAGAAACTTGCCCCATAGTAAGATTGGGAAATTACCGGGAACGATCCATTACTAGGCGTGCGCCAGCGCTGATCCTCCGATGAGACAATCCGGTTAAAAAACACGAAGGGTAATGAACACAGAATTGCGTGTCCCTAAAAGTGAAAATGCCCACATGATAGATCTTTACCTTTGTAGCTGAACAATCCCAAAATGTTTGTGCGGGCAACTCCCGGCGAGGGCAATATTTATTTATTTATGACAAATATTTGTTCTGTATGTATGTATCTATTATATATATTTATCGTCGCCTGGTGCCCACATCACAAGCCTTAATGAGCTTACCGCGAGGGACTAGGTCGATTTGTGTAAGATATCCCAAGATATTTATTTATTTTATTTGTACATTTGGATCACGTCTTCGATATTGATAAAAATTGGTAGGCTGGTCGAGTCGACGATGCTGGACATTTCCCAAAATGCCCCAGAAAGTTTCCTTTTTTATTGCCAGATTCCTATATAGTTTTGGTAAAGGAATGTTTCGCATAAAAATTTTGGGACGTATTGGGAAATGTGGTGGATCTTGCTTTGCATCACTGATTCTACCAGCCCAGCAATGTATAAGTTGCAGAACATTCTCTTAATTGCGGGAATATACTCGGAAATTTCCGAGATTTTCATGAGAATATAAGAGTAAGTTTTCATTGAGAATATTTCCATAAGAACTTATAAAAAAATGTTATGAAGAATATTGTATTTGACAAATTGAATAAACAAGATGTAAAATATACCTTAAAAGGAGCATTCCATGAAAACATCTACTTTTTGTCGCTTACGACTCATTATGGTAGCTACCCTAATAAAATATGCTAGCTGTTAGGAAATACTGTCAATCTTAAAGCCTTGATATGTTATTATTATGCCGTAACTCAGCTTACTAATTTAATTTTTCAAAAGTATTGAAAAGACAGTGTCGCTTACGACATGTTTTCATGGAATGCTCCAAAAGGTATGTATGTACAACGGTTTTGGCATGATTAGATTCCTGATAAAATTTAAATTGCCGAAAACATTCTCCATAGAAGTTTCGCAACTTATGAAACTTCTCCTCGGTACATTGCTATACCAGCCTACCAATTTTGATCAATATCGAAGACGTTATCCAAATGTACAAAGATTTTGAGAATTGCTCAGCTAGCGTCTATAGACTATGACAGCCGTACGCTTATTTCTCGCCGTCGTGATATGAAATACCTTTGATGGATATATAAAAACCACCATATTAAGTGCCAGGCCGTTCAATTGAACATTATGAAAGTATGACTTTGATTAATGGCCGCATTTACGGCGAAAGTTCAGTCGAATAACCTGGACTGATGTTATAACAGCTCCCCTAGCTCGGGCGAATAGTAAAGTATGAATAAGCATTTCGGATATTCACATTCAGGTATAGGGTTGGTCTATGTCAGTTACTTATACAGGATTTTAAAATTCTTTGGTTTTAACAAAACTCCAAGTTACTAAAACGGTCGGTTTAAAACAATTGCATTCGTTATGTCACGAATGTCATACAAACTACAGGTTCCTGGGTCATGAGCAAGGAGTGAACAGGGTACTAGGAACGGTCACGCATTCTTTACGGCGACAACCAAGAAATCACCAAAAAACTCTTAATTTTGATATTTTCTTCGGTTACCGTGAGGATTACACATGAAATAAAATTATGAAAACGGATAAACTACTTTAATTAAATTTAATCATCTCGACGTTTCGAACACTTTACAGGGTTCGTGGTCTGCGGGCGACTCAATCTATTAATGATTTTGAACATTTACTATGGGGACAAAAATTTCGTTTTTGTTTCCATAGTACAGTTCAAAATCATCAATAAATACATGTTGTAGTATCTCGGA
The DNA here is from genome assembly GCA_025490895.1 of Thaumatotibia leucotreta. Taxonomy (NCBI): domain Eukaryota; kingdom Metazoa; phylum Arthropoda; class Insecta; order Lepidoptera; family Tortricidae; genus Thaumatotibia; species Thaumatotibia leucotreta. The sequence goes on along the minus strand of JALPQI010008020.1, from coordinate 41,088 downwards.
TCACCTTTTTGTTGTAGGTACCTACAGTCAAAGACAAAATAAGATGTACACATAAATGCTCAAAAATATGTCCCCGTGCACTCTAATAATTATGTGTACAGGTAAATTCACGAAAGCTGGCACGAATGGATTGAGTAAATAACAGAAAGTATCTATGTGGTTGTCAAAATGACAGTAGATACAGGTTGGTATAGGACGACCGCAAACACACAATTATAGATGTTATTCATTTCATTCGATCCATTCGTGCCAGCTTTAGTGAATTTACCTGTAATAAAAACGTCCTAACATATTTATGAGCGAATTTTTTCATATTTATTTTTGCACTTAACTGTACCAGTATACATCCACGCTTGTGTATATGGATCATTCCCGCCCGCATCACACAGCGTATTTTCAATGTACGTATGCATTACGTATGCACTCCATCACTTCCGCCTTACGTATGGCGGTAGTTACGTAGTCCCGGTGTGTCTTATCTTAATACGGTCTTGCAGATATTGTGCAAAATTCTTTTCCTTCGGCTTAGTTAGTCAGTTAGTGCAGACTTTTTCCGCAACTCGACATCCATCGTTCCTTTTTTCCTTCGGCTTTTTACGGTAACTTTCGAATTCGTATTGCTGTCACAATAAACTTCAGTATCTAAGTACTGAAGCTAATTGAGATAGCATGATAAATTTGGACGATACCGAGAAAATACGAAGTTAAAAGATTTTGTGCTACCTCTGTACACACAGGACCTTTCGTAAGTACCTACAAACTGTATGTAGGTACTGTATTTCTCATATAGTTTTTGAGTTTACGAATAGAAAGCCCGATACGAGGCTACTTCACAAATAAAATGGGTACCTAACAAAATATTGGATTAACCCTTAACTTTTAAACTTTACGTCAAAATTTAAATTCGTTACCTATAAAAGCTAAAATTTTGGTACTCGTACCTATTAGACACTGGTCTCACCGCGAGCTACCTACTAAGCTATGAACTATGGGCTATAAACACAAACAAAAGATACTCTTTTATTAACACGGCTGAGTGATTACATCTTTTAACAAAAAAAACCTGTGTTAAGTATAATCTCTGGCACTCTGCAGGCCGTAGGGAATTATTCGTTATTATAGTGTATTGTACAGCCATATCGCATCAAGTCAAGCTTTTGTATAGGCACAGCCCGCATTTAAGGCCTGTATAACCTCAACGGACCGGTACCTTTCACCAGAGCTATGTAACGCTTTGTCGAATATGGATGCTTTTATGATCAGAACCCAGAACAGGAAAAACGAAAAAAAAATATTATTCGCATCTTAAAAACGGTTTGAAACGGACGTAGTTGATATACAGGGTGTGTCTTTCATAACGACATTCCTTTTAAGGGGTGAAAGTACAAGTCTTAATGAACTGAAATTAGCATATTTAGTTAAAGTATTTAAAAAAAAATTTTTTCATACAAATTAATTCGGCACGCAATGTATCAGTAATAACAATAACTAATAAATTAAACCTAACAATTGACATATGATTTCATTGAAATCTCGCTCTTAGTGACATCCTGACAATTACAATTAATTACCTACCTATTTACATCCTACATGTCGGTGACACTTTTCGATGACAAGTCCGTCAAAAATCATGACCCTTGTTCATAAGAAAAGGACTTAACAGCCCAGGGTGTCTAGCCAAGCTGCCAATGGCTATCGCTCAGTAGCGTATTTTAGTTTTCCGTCTTTGTCATTCTTTCTTATAAGTGCGATAGAGACGATTAAGCGCTAGGTAATTTTGTGTTAACTAAGAAGGCGGAATCAGATAATCGTTTTGTTTATGTACCGATTGAAAACTTCACATTGATTGAGTTGAAGTGTCAAGATAACATCAACTTGTTGATCAACAGACTTTCCTAATAAATTTAATAAAAATGTTTGAACTAGGTAATGTGATTTCTAAGAAGTGATAATGTATGTGCAGTGATTTTTGATATCAGTTCAGTGAATAATTGATGATCAAACGAACTTACCAAGTGAAGTTCGATCACAATTATGTGAGCAACTTCATACGACGCGATTTAAGGTTTACATATTGTAGTAGCGCCCCACGCATCAGCCTTGCACGGTGTTTAAAGGTTTTTTTTTTTTATGTTAGCAACACTAAAAACCTTCCCACTATCTTTCACCCCCTCTATCGGGGTTCCATAGTCGGCTCACTGACTGCCTCGTTCGAATCATTTTGTTTACAGTATTAATGTTGAGAATTTATTTCACTTTTTGTTATAAGTGGGTAGGGTGATGTTAGACAAAACTGTCCTTTAATATTGAGGGTGGGTTGGTATAAATCGCGTCGAATGAAGTTGCTCACATAATTGTGTAAGCAATGCAAGGTAAGTTCGTTTGATCATCAATTATATTTCACAACTTCATTCTTTGCGATTTAAGGTTTACATATTGTAGGATGTTCAGAGCACAAATGTGAAATAATTCTCAAACGCAGAGACGAAACGTAAAATAAACAGTAAAGGTACCCTCAGAACAGCAAATCTTTTATTAGGTAAGTTTAAAATAAACTAAAGAGTTTTAATTCTTATTTTGATTTAGGTATTTAACATTATGCTAATCATGGTTATTATAAAATTTATGAATTATTTTTATTTTACAGGTTTTTTGACGATGACGACAAATATCTTAGCAAATTGATTGCAATCATCTACAATTTCATTATTATGAAACTAGGCAAAAATAAAAGAAAAAATCGCTTAAACTGGCAATTTTGCGTATGATGTCTACACTGACAACGAACTTGTTGGCTATACCTACATAGAAGTGGCAGAATGCCTAGTGCTATACTGTGCAGTGAACATATATGTGTTGATACCACTATTGTGAAATCCAGCGACTCAATATTTGCGATGGATGAGTCTTTGGCATATTGAACATATTGCGAAATACAAATCAAATTATTTATTAACTAAATATTTTGATTTGTACTTTTAATTTTTCTCCAGTAGTCACACTACTTAATACTATATAAATTATAAATATTAGATGTCATATACCAAAGAAAAACGACCAAGATCACCTATGTCCGAGGTGATCTTAGTGATAGGTGATCTTGGTCGTTTTTCTTTGGTATATGACATCTAATATTTATAATCTTTGGCATATGTTTTTTTTTTTTGTAAGTTAATATCGGTTGTGTACAATTCCGCCGAGAATTTTTATTATAAATTTTGGAAGTAGTTGTACTCGTACTTCTGTGTGTGTCAATATTTTGTGTTCGGATCAATATAAAGATTTGTACGCAGTGTGCGGTAGCCAGGGCCAATAAAATAAGTGTTTCTAGATCTTCATTAGGCCATTTACGTGTCAAAAAATTTAGCATCTCGCTAGAATCTGTTTTTTCCAATAATGACAGCGCATATCTATAATTATTAATAGTTCCATATTTGGCACCTGAATTATGATGGAGTTGTATGGATTCTGAAACCAATAACTTTTCAAAGAATGGAAGCCAGGGTTGTGTTGGCCAATGCATTTTTAAAATGAAGTCTGTTAATTAAAGCGAATGAAGGAAATGCATAAAAAGTTTTAAGTTTCTGCTGGAAAAGCGTTATTTTATTATTATATTTTTATTGTAAAAGCGTATTTGAGGCATTTTGTTTATAATCGGCTTGCAAATAAATCTACTTCCGGTTCAACAAGTATTTGTTTTATTTGTTTATAGGCATAATTTCCTAACTCCCATCCAGTCGCTAAATTATCTACGAGATAATTGATCAGCGTGTATATTTTTCTTAGTGTTTATGTATGAAGCAAAAAGCATAATTTCACAATTGTATATATTGTGGGCAAAAACATTTTTAAGCCAAAAACGTGCTACTTTTAATTTCAAATTATTAATGTGACATCTTAGTTCCATATCTTTCCAATAACACCAACGTTGAAAGCCAGTAGTGGAAGCATTAGAAAATAATTATTATTGCTTGAAACTGATTTTAACCTGAAGGGATTAAATTTTAGTTATGTCCACCACCAGAGGTACGAAAACTAATTAATTTTGCGATATTCCGTAATTTGTACTTAGTTAATAAAGTCTGACGACGGGACGGTAGTCTTAATTGCATATAATATGTTTTGAATTGAATATAAATAACAAGATATAAATAACTCTTTGCATCCAAGGTATTCATAAACTAGTTTTAGAATCCTTGTAAATACGTACGGTGATCATGATTAAACCATCGCTAAACAATTAAATTCATATAAAATATCCAACATAAATTGGAGATAATATTTTCTGTGTGGTTCGTAAATGGGTATTAAATAATACGCATCTTATAAGTCTATTGGAGACACATGTAACAATTATTTTTTCTCAAACATGCAATGAAATGTTGTCATTACGTGTGTCATTCGCCGCCGGGAAATATGTCGTTGCAGGCCTAGGCCGGGAAGTATTTTGTTTTTAAACGGTTTTTATTAACTTCACCGCGTATCAACTGTCGTCGATGCTTCAAATCTTGTGATCGATTTTTCGACCACTTCTACTGCACCGAAATCAATAAAATTTGGAATTCTTATCAAGTCCCCATGACAATGCAATATTATAATATTTTTATCCTCGTATCCTCAAAGCCTGATGCTGCAGACGTACTGCCTTCCTTAACCGAGAGTGTTAGACACGTGAAAATGAAAGTATAGCATGTTTGGCTTAATCAAATACTAACAGCCTGATCTTGACTTCCAACTCCTCACTCCTGATGCTGCAGTACTGCTTACAATAACCGCAAGGTTTATCTTTTATCAATATCTTGATTTTAAAGACGTTCTTTAGATGTGAAGTATATAGGTAGAAAAGAAACATGCAAATTTAATACTAACGTCCAACTCCTCAAATCTGATACTCCAGTGTTACTGCCTGGCACAACCGCTAGGTTTAGCGATATGTAGATTTTGAAGTACTGCTTTAGATAATTGGTAGAAATATACGGATTCAATTATCATGATCATCATCATATCAGCTGAAAGACGTTCACTGGTGAATATAGGCCTCCCCCAAAGATTGCCACAAGGCGGTCCCCGTGCCACCCGTATCCAGCGACTTTCACCAGGTCATGAGTCCACCTTGTGGGGGCCCTACCCACGCTGCGCCTTCCGGTACGTGACCGCCACTCGAGAACCTTACCGCCCAAACGGCCATCGGTTCCACGCGCGACGAGCCCCACCCACTTCAGCTTAGCGATTTGAAGAGCTATATCGGTTACGTTGGTTCTGCTGCGGATGGTCACATTTCTAATCCGATCTCGCAGAAAGACTCTTAGCATAGGCCTCTCCATTGCCCTTTGGGTGACTTTGAGCCTTCTTATGTGGCCCATTGTACACGACCACGGTTTAGTACCGTATGTCATTACTGAGGCCCTCCGGCTGATAGGCTCATAGCGTCACAGCTGATAGGGTGACAGCGTGAGTGGATCGCGTAGGGCGAGCCATCGGACCTGCGGACTTCTGGCTGATAGAGTGACTGCGTGAGTGATTCGCGTGGGGCGAGCCGTCGGGCCTGCGGCCCTCCAGCTGATAGACTCACAGCGTGAGTGGTTCGCGTAGGGCGGGCTGTCGGGCCTACGGCCCTCCAGCTGATAGAGTGACAGCGTGAGTGGATCGCGTAGGGAGAGCCGTCGGGCCTGCGGCCCTCCAGCTGATAGAGTGACAGCGTGAGTGGTTCGCGTAGGGCGAGCCGTCGGGCCTGCGGCCCTCCAGCTGATAGAGTGACTGCGTGAGTGATTCGCGTGGTGCGAGCCGTCGGGCCTGCGGCCCTCCAGCTGATAGAGTGACAGCGTGAGTGGATCGCGTAGGGAGAGCCGTCAGGCCTGCGGCCCTCCAGCTGATAGAGTGACAGCGTGAATGAATCGCTTAGTGCGAGCCGTCGGGCCTACGGCCCTCCGGCTGATAGACTCACAGCGTGAGTGGTTTGCGTAGGGCGGGCTGTCGGGTCTGCGGCCCTCCAGCTGATAGAGTGACAGCGTGAGTGGATCGCGTAGGGATAGCCGTCAGGCTTGCGGCCCTCCAGCTGATAGAGTGACAGCGTGAGTGGATCGCGTAGAACGAGCCTTCGGGCCTGCGGCCTTCCAGCTGATAGAGTGACAGCGTGAGTGGATCGCGTAGGGAGAGCCGTCAGGCTTGTGGCCCTCTAGTTGATAGATTGACAGCGTGAGTGGATCGCGTAGAACGAGCCGTCGGGCCTGCGGCCTTCCAGCTGATAGAGTGACAGCGTGAGAGGACCACGTAGGGAGAGCCGTCGGGCCTGCGGCCCTCCAGCTGATAGAGTGACAGCGTGAGTGGATCGCGTAGGGAGAGTCGTTGGACCTGCGGCCCTCCAGCTGATAGAGTGACAGCGTGAGTGGATCGCGTAGGGAGATCCGTCGGGCCTGCGGCCCTCCAGCTGATAGAGTGACAGCGTGAGTGGATCGCGTAGGGAGAGCCGTCGGGCCTGCGGCCCTCCAGCTGATAGAGTGACAGCGTGAGTGGATCGCGTAGGGAGAGTCGTCGGGCCTGCGGCCTTCCATCTGATAGAGTGATTCCGTCAGACCTGCAGTCCTCCGGTTGGTCGACTGAGAGAACGAGCTTATATTTTATAGTCTCAAAATCCGACTTGTATATTGTGAACAATATAAAAATCATAACTTGATTTTCTCAATAAACCAAATTGATTGATATATTCCTTATTGTCAGGTCTCTTTTATCTAAGGTACTTATTGTATAAATAATACGTCCATTTGAGACACTTCGGGCATTCAAGCTTAGGTGCATTAACCACGCCCAGCCTTTGGTTTTCATTTATCGATCGAGATATTTAATAAAAAAAATTAAGTGTCGGATTTCTAAAAATATCTATTCAACAGGGATTCGCCTCCCGTTACACATAAAATAATGTTCATTACGTTTACATATGTGTCGTGATTCGTGATGAAAGCGCGAGAGTATAAGCGCTCCTTAGCATGCATAAGTTTGTATCACATAATTATAAACAACATCTTTGATCTAAAATAAGTAGGTATACTCGTAGTATCGGAAATTATCTTAACAATTGCACTAAAAACTTGAAAATAAAATAAGTAAAAAATGTTTTAAGTTAAACGGTTTTTATTGCACCAAAAACTAGAAAATAAAATTTTATTGTATCTAACCGTAGATGCTACTTTCTGTAGATTACTCACGTGAAACTATTATCACTGTAGGTAGTCTTCCCAAGTCGGATGCTGAAAGCCACGTTTAGCCTCTATGTCAGTGGATTAAGCGTTACCTAATCGGAAACTTTTACCAAACTAAAATAAAAACGTGGGGCGTTATTATAAAGAAACGTACAAGTTCAAAATACCTACGTAATTGTAGCTTCAATTTTGCAATTAATCATCCATCACTTTTACAACAGAGGTAAATAGCTTTTATCAAGGCCAGAACAAAACTTATTACACTATTTCTGTCTTGATTTCTACGTGTGTTCTTAAATATATATATAGTGACTTGATCACAACTGCGTACGCCCCACGTTTTTATTTTAGTTTGTTAAAAGTTTCCGATTAGGTAACGCTTAATCCACTGACATAGAGGCTAAACGTGGCTTTCAGCATCCGACTTGGGAAGACTACCTACAGTGATAATAGTTTCACGTGAGTAATCTACAGAAAGTAGCATCTACGGTTAGATACAATAAAATTTTATTTTCTAGTTTTTGGTGCAATAAAAACCGTTTAACTTAAAACATTTTTTACTTATTTTATCAAACGGTTTTATTAACTTCACCGAGTATCAACTGTCGTCGATGCTTCAAATCTTGTGATCGATTTTTTGACCACTTCTACTGCACCGAAATCAATAAAATTTGGAACTCTTATCAAGTCCCCATGACAATGCAATATTATAATATTTGTATCCTTGTATCCTCAAAACCTGATGCTGCAGACGTACTGCTTACCTTAACCGAGAGTGTTAGACGCGTGAAAATGAAAGTATAGCATGTTTGGCATAATCAAATACTAACAGCCTGATCTTGACTTCCAACTCCTCACTCCTGATGCTGCAGTACTGCCCACAATAACCGTAAGGTTTATCATTTATTGATATCTTGATTTTAAAGAAGTTCTTTAGATATTAAGTAGAAACATGCGAATTTAATACTGACGTCCAACTCCTCAAATCTGGTACTCCAGTGATACTGCCTGCCACAACCGCTAGGTTTAGCGATATGTAGATTTTGAAGTACTGCTTTAGATATTTGGTAGAAACATACGGATTTCATTATCATCATCATCATCATATCAGACGAAAGACGTTCACTGGTGAATATAGGCCTCCCCTAAAGATTGCTACAAGGACCGGCCCTGTGCCACCCGCATCCAGCGACCTTCACGAGGTCATGAGTCCAACTTTTGGGGGACCTACCCACGCTGCGCCTTCCGGTTCGTGACCGTCACTCGAGAACCTTACCGCCCCAACGTCCATCCGTTCCACGCGCAACGAGCCCCGTCCGCTACCACTTCAGTTTAGCGATTCGAAGAGCTAAATCGGTTACTTTGGTTCTGCTGCGGATGGTCTCATTTCTAATCCGATATCGCAGAGAGACTCCTAGCATAGCCCTCTCCATTGCCCTTTGGGTGACATTGAGTCTACTTATGAGGCCCATTGTAAACAACCATGGTTTAGCTAGTACCGTATGTCATCACTGGCAACATACACTGACTTTCGTCTTCAAACCCTGCGGAATATTGGACGAAAAGATACAGACGGATTTAATACTGACTTCCAACTCCTCAAACCTGATGCTGCTGAGACACGTACCATTGCCTGCCATAACCGCCAGGTTCATCGACATGTTGAATTTAAATTAATACTTTAGCTAATGGGTTAAACATATACATTGAATACACACCTCCAAATCCTCAAATCTGATACTGCAATATTACCATAACCGCTATTAGTGTGCCATTACCGCTAACAGCGTGGGTAGTTCGCGTAGGACGTGGCGCCGGACCTGCGGTCCGCTTGTTGATAGTATGAGTTCACCCCTCGGGCCTTCGGGTTCGCGTAGGGCGAGCCGTCGGGCCTGCGGCCCTCCGACTGCTGACTGACAGCGTGAGTGGATCACGTAGATTGAGCCGTCGGGCCTGCGGCCCTCCAGCTGATAGAGTGACAGCGTGAGTGGATCGCGTAGATCGAGCCGTCGGGCCTGCGGCCCTCCAGCTGATAGAGTGACAGCGTAAGTGGATTGCGTAGATCGAGCCGTCGGGCTTGCGGCCCTCCAGCTGATAGAGTGACAGCGTGAGTGGTTCGCGTAGATCGAGCCGTCGGGCCTGCGGCCCTCCAGCTGATAGAGTGACAGCGTGAGTGGATCGCGTAGATCGAGCCGTCGGGCCTGCGGCCCTCCAGCTGATAGAGTGACAGGCTGAGTGGATCGCGTAGCGTAGGGCGAGCCGTCGGGCCTTCGGCCCTCCAGCTGATAGAGTGACAGCGTGAGTGGATCGCATAGCGTAGGGCGAGCCGTCGGGCCTTCGGCCCTCCAGCTGATAGAGTGACAGCGTAAGTGGATTGTGTAGATCGAGCCGTCGGGCTTGCGGCCCTCCAGCTGATAGAGTGACAGCGTGAGTGGATCGCGTAGCGTAGAGCGAGCCGTCAGGCCTGCGGCCCTCCAGCTGATAGAGTGACAGCGTGAGTGGTTCACGTAGAGCGAGCCGTCGGGTCTGCGGCCCTCCAGCTGATAGAGTGACAGCGTGAGTGGATCGCGTAGATCGTGCCGTCGGGCCTGCGGCCCTCCAGCTGATAGAGTGACAGGCTGAGTGGATCGCGTAGCGTAGGGCGAGCCGTCGGGCCTTCGGCCCTCCAGCTGATAGAGTGACAGCGTGAGTGGATCGCGTAGCGTAGGGCGAGCCGTCGGGCCTTCGGCCCTCCAGCTGATAGAGTGACAGCGTGAGTGGATCGCGTAGCGTAGGGCGAGCCGTCAGGCCTGCGGCCCTCCAGCTGATAGAGTGACAGCGTGAGTGGTTCGCGTAGAGCGAGCCGTCGGGCCTGCGGCTCTCCAGCTGATAGAGTGACAGCGTGAGTGGATCGCGTAGCGTAGGACGAGCCGTCGGGCCTTCGGCCCTCCAGTTGATAGAGTGACAACGTCAGTGGATCGCGTTGGGCGTGCCTTTGGACCTGCAGTCACCCGGTTGATAAGACTGAGAGAATGAGTATACCCATCGGGTTCGCGTAGGGCGTATCGTCGGGCCTGCGGTCCTCCATTTGATAGACAGAGAATGTGAGTCCCTCCGGTTCACGTAGTACGTGCCATAGTGTCGTCGAGCCTATGGCCCTCCGGTTGATAGACTGCATGGATTGACCCTTTGGGCCCACGGTTCGCGTCGAACTTTCCGTCAGACCTGCGGTCCTCCGGTTGGTCGACTGACAGTATGAGTTTATATTTTATAGTCTCAAAATTCGACTTGTATAATGTGTACAATAGAAAATTTTAAACTTGATTTTCTCAATAAATCAAATTGATTCATATATTCCTTATTGTCAGATCTCTGTTATGGTGTTGTATGAATAACTCGTCCATTTGAGACACTTCGGGCATTCAAGCCGACATTTTTTTAGTGTCGGATTTCGAAAAATATCTATTCAGCAGGGATTCCCTCTCATTACTTACACATAAAATAATGTCAATTACGTTTACATATGTGTCGTAATGAAAGCGCGAGTGTTAAACGCTAGCATGCCTAATTGTATTGCATATTACAAACAACATCTTTGATCTACATAGAATGAGTAGGTATACTATCGGAAATTAACTTAACAATTGCACTAAAAACTTAAAAATAAAATAAGTAAAAAAAGTTTTAAGTTAAACGGTTTTTATTGCACCAAAAACTAGAAAATAAAAATTTGTTTTAACTAACCGTAGATGCTACTTTCTGTAGATTAGTCACGTGAAACTATTAAGTATCACTGTAGTATTCCCAAGTCGGATGCTGAAAGCCTCGTTTAGCCTCTATGTCAGTGGATTAAGCGTTAATCAGAAACTTTTACCAAACTAAAATAAAAACGTGGGGCGTTATTATAAAGAAACATACAAGTTCAAAATATGTGTTGTAGCTTTAATTTTGCAATTAATTATCCATCTGTTCCAACACTTCTACAGAGGTAAATAACTTTTATCAAGGCCCGAACAATACTTATTACATTACACTGTTGCTGTCTTGATTTCTATGTGTGTTCGTAAAAACTATAGTGACTTAATCCCAATTGCGTACGCCCCACGTTTTTATTTCAGTTTGGTAAAAGTTTCTGATTAACGCTTAATCCACTGACATAGAGGCTAAACGAGGCTTTCAGCATCCGACTTGGGAATACTACAGTGATACTTAATAGTTTCACGTGACTAATCTACAGAAAGTAGCATCTACGGTTAGTTAAAACAAATTTTTATTTTCTAGTTTTTGGTGCAATAAAAACCGTTTAACTTAAAACTTTTTTTACTTATTTTATTTTTAAGTTTTTAGTGCAATTGTTAAGTTAATTTCCGATAGTATACCTACTCATTCTATGTAGATCAAAGATGTTGTTTGTAATATGCAATACAATTAGGCATGCTAGCGTTTAACACTCGCGCTTTCATTACGACACATATGTAAACGTAATTGACATTATTTTATGTGTAAGTAATGAGAGGGAATCCCTGCTGAATAGATATTTTTCGAAATCCGACACTAAAAAAATGTCAGCTTGAATGCCCGAAGTGTCTCAAATGGACGAGTTATTCATACAACACCATAACAGAGATCTGACAATAAGGAATATATGAATCAATTTGATTTATTGAGAAAATCAAGTTTAAAATTTTCTATTGTACACATTATACAAGTCGAATTTTGAGACTATAAAATATAAACTCATACTGTCAGTCGACCAACCGGAGGACCGCAGGTCTGACGGAAAGTTCGACGCGAACCGTGGGCCCAAAGGGTCAATACATGCAGTCTATCAACCGGCGGGCCATAGGCTCGACGACACTATGGCACGTACTACGTGAACCGGAGGGACTCACATTCTCTGTCTATCAAATGGAGGACCGCAGGCCCGACGATACGCCCTACGCGAACCCGATGGGTATACTCATTCTCTCAGTCTTATCAACCGGGTGACTGCAGGTCCAAAGGCACGCCCAACGCGATCCACTGACGTTGTCACTCTATCAACTGGAGGGCCGAAGGCCCGACGGCTCGTCCTACGCTACGCGATCCACTCACGCTGTCACTCTATCAGCTGGAGAGCCGCAGGCCCGACGGCTCGCTCTACGCGAACCACTCACGCTGTCACTCTATCAGCTGGAGGGCCGCAGGCCTGACGGCTCGCCCTACGCTACGCGATCCACTCACGCTGTCACTCTATCAGCTGGAGGGCCGCATTTCTGATTAACGCTTAATCCACTGACATAGAGGCTAAACGAGGCTTTCAGCATCCGACTTGGGAATACTACAGTGATACTTAATAGTTTCACGTGACTAATCTACAGAAAGTAGCATCTACGGTTAGTTAAAACAAATTTTTATTTTCTAGTTTTTGGTGCAATAAAAACCGTTTAACTTAAAACTTTTTTACTTATTTTATTAATTTGAAAATAAACATGGCGTCTGTGTTCATAAACAGGTTAAGCAACTGTTTTTTTAATAGGTCCGAACTTTATCGGACCAAAAATATTCGCGTTAATGCCTATTACACACGAACTGATAAAAAATCTGTATGATTAGATTTATTTCAATTTTATACCTCAACTTATTAAATATTAACGAACCTCAATTCACCAGTAACAAGAAAACATTCAATATCATTTGCTTTATATTTTTATTTATCATTGATACCGAATTATTAGGTTGTGTATAACAGCCCTAATACGGTTTATCCAAAAACTGCACAAGCGGAAAATGGATCATTTCATTCATTTCCTTAAAAAAAAAAACATTTTGGCGGGATTAAAGGGTAATTAAAAAAAAACCTTTATTCAAGTGGAATTAATTTTTTATTGTCGATGTTCATAAAATAAGATTAAATATGAGTTCCGATGATAGCAGCAATGAAGAAACAATCTGTACACCGCTAGAATTAAGGGCGGAGGCTCAGTTAGCTATAATATAAATAACTTGTTGCCGCCAAAATCAAAAGAAAGATACATGAAAACTTATGAAAGTTTCTTAAGTTGGAAGACTGAAAAAAATGGCATGGTTTTTCAGAAAATGTATTACTAAAATACTTAAAGTGAGATTGTAACTATTCTTAACATATATTATTTTAAGTTTAACTCATGTTATAAATGGAGTGAAAATGTAGTTAAGCATAGCATAGGTACCTAAAATTGCCAGTATGTTTAAGGCTGCAAATATGAAAATACAAGACTTGGCAGCTCTGTGTTTAAATTAGGGCTCGTGGTCGTGACCGTGTTTCGTGTAACCGTAGCCGGATACCCGTTGCCGTGTTACACGGCCACGGTTTTAAGGCCCGTTTCCTGCGTGTTACACGGCTACGTATCAATAAAGTTACGTATACACGTGTACACGGGGATACGTATCTTAATTACACGCAGATCCGTTCCGCCCGCGTTGTTGAGTGACGATTCGATGCGTTGTCTTTAAGGACTAAGGAAAACGGATGAGAATGTTTCGTGATATTTGTGAATCTAATTTAGTGGTTACCTAATTGCCTTTCTAACGTAAAGTGCGATAACTTAGTTGTACTTAATTTCAGTATGATAACGTGTATAGGTACTGAGATTAAATTTTACATATTAATATTTTACTTTTTAAGGTAAGGAGGGCAGAATTATAAAATATAGATATTTTCTGAGTTCAATATTAATAAAACCTGACACATTGTCATGTATTAATTATCTAATTTAATAATGAGATGTGAACGGAAGTTAAAAAATACATAACACAGTGCGGAGTAAATATTTTTTCTTAGTTCTAAATATCATAATTTAAGTTTTTCTTTCGTGCAATAAAGTTGATATAAATAAATACATAAATCAATATTGAGGGTACCAGACAACGATTAATCTATACTAGGAAACCCATAACTCAGGAACAAAATAAATGCGTCATAAATATACAAATTTACAGCGTTATTTCCTACAAAATAAGGAACTTTTAAAATATAAAAGGATATTGAAAAGCAATATAATTAAAAAATACAATATACTAACTCATTGGGTGTCGTGACGATGACGGGAGATTTTAGGTGCACCGCTTTCAAATGCTTTCCTATCGATCATGTTGTACCACCACGACACGAAAACTCATTGTTCGTACGATCATTGCACAAAGTGCATAAAGCCGTGTCACCGACCCTGGTGGCATAACTCCACACCCAACTGATCTTCATTATTAATATACTTTAAAAACGCTATCTTCTCACCAACAGTAACAATACAAAAACGGAACAAAATAATAAAAAAACAATTAATTTAAATTCGACTAAACTCTCGCTAAGTCTGTCCGGCCGGCCTGCAATCTTATTAGTGACTAAACACGTATAAAACCAAAACCCGAAATGACCCTTTTCAAATTTGCTAAAACATCCCCGCTTATCTATATCAAAACAAAGATGCGGCTATTTCATTCAACTTCACAAACAAAAGGCCAAGGCCAGGTAAAGCCCAAGTTAACATATTTATCAGTAAAATTACCACGTGTGGTCAATTACATCGCAGACAAACTATTGTTAGCTACTTTGCGCGTGCAAATTCTTAGTATAGGTCTTATCTACAAAAGGGCCGCCCTGTCAGGTAATAAACTTAAATGAACGACTGTATTATCTTTTACGTATAGCAATTTGGCCAAATATTTTTAACATTCTTTTTTAATTTTTCTATCTGGTGATTCTAAATCACAATATAAATTCTAATCCATAAATATCACCGTCGCTTGTTATATAGAACACAGTACCTACCACGTTATTCTATAACATAAATTGATACGAAAAATGCAAGTCTAATCAATAAAATACCGTTCGTCTCGATTCAGAGTATAATACTCAATACGTACTTTAAAAACAAGCTGTTATTCGATAATAGGCCTTATTTGTTTGCATAGTAATTGGTCCGGCCGGATCCATGCCACGAGCAGTCGTTGCCAGAACGAAGCCAAGATTCGTAGATACGTATACAAACAAAGATTCGCGTGACTGTGAAATTCGTGATCTTAGTACCGCCGGGGTTAAGAACACGGAGCTACGGTTCGGCGAATAGTACGTATATCGGGAGCCCTAGTTTAAATTATACCATATTAAACATTTATTAATTGTATGGTGTATTTATTTATTTCATTGCATTAGTTTGAGAAAAGCACTATACATGCCTAGCCGTGAAAGGGGCTTGCAGGCTTCGTAACTAGCCGGCCTCCCTACGGTCGGCCGTCTATAATACTCAGCCTGCAACCCCCTATTTCCCGGCGGCTGCAGTAATGTACTATTTATTAATTTTGTAGCTGTGTGGTAATCTTCCATTTGAAAATGTGGTGGTTTTTACAAATGTATTCATACATTTTAAATTTAATATATCAATGTTATTAACAGTAAGGGTACAATGTCACATCTGTTAACATATTTTAGTAAATACGTGTAACAGAAGATCCAGCAAGGAATTTGTTGGTGAGATGGCGTTGATTTAACACTTTGAGCGCGGGGAACTCTCCAGGGGAGTTCTCTGTGGGAGGTCAATTTTTGCTACAAAGCGGAAAAAATCATGGGATCGGCTATGAGCGTAGCGCGTAGCACTCGTCCGCAATGAAATTGTTAACAGTTTATTAATAGACACTTTGTAATCAAGTTTTTCTTGTTCATATTTAGATTATTAGGTAGAAATAGGAGGTGATAATGATAAAATAGATATCTCTTGACCCTCCATGATAAAATAACGGGATCACTAGTTAACCAGGACCCTGATTTCTGACCAGGAGCGAGAGGAGTGCAGCAGACGTCCAGTGTGTTGTACCTCGTGCGTTATTGTTTCTGCTCGTATATGCGAGGCGTGCGCACGCGCTCGCGGCCCCTGCGGTAGCAGGTGCTGTAGCTGGCGGCGGGCGACGGCGCCGGCGCGGGCAGCGCTGCGGCACGATGGCGCCCTGCATCCGGCGAGGGATATGTCGTGTTCCCATGCAGAGTGTTGTAGTTTACATGACCTCTCTGACGGCGGTGTCTATTCATCATGATGAAATTTTCTTTATTAAATAAATTATACAGTTAATGTGTATCTTTCTTTTAAATGTATTAACGGTCTACGCTTTAGCTTTTTAGACACGTTTTTGCCGAACAAAAATTTGTCTCGCTCTGCATTATTTACAGTAACTTATCCTTTAAATTTGCATTTATTGCAGAAATGCCAAAATTCCTTCTCGTTTTTGTCTGTGTAAAATGAGAATCGCATAGAACACAACATGCGTCGCTTATAGGTTTTAGAAGGGGTATGACTAGAAGGTGGCAATTGGCCATATATGACCTTCTTCAGCTAGTTTGTCCAGTCAATTGACGATTTCCTCGTCCAATTTTATTTCCTCGAGCGAGAACGGTGTGCATTCAGTGGGTACATTCTGGTGCCGATGACCGGTTGACGTGCCAGGTTGAAAAGATGTCGTGCGTACAGAATCTGGGCTGGGTTGTGCTGATGGTGCTCGTGTGATGATCCCAAAATTGGAGATACAGGCGTACATAGCTAAATTGTTTGCTAGTTTGGCGTAACAGTACCTTTGTATGGTTACCCTTTAAACGTGACAGTAACAGCCCAAATTGGCACTACGCGTACGATTAAGTTTTCCTTTTGTTTCTATTTTTAGCATCAAATAGACATTTTTCATTTCACTTCATCAGCGTTGTAGAAACTGGACCTTGCTGAAATTCAGCGGTAGCTACATATTCGGACTGTATCTGCCCGATTTGGCAGTAACGCATCAGTGTTGCAGAAACTCTGCGTTGCCGAAACTGGGCCTTGCGTTGTAGAAAACTCTGCGTTGTAGAAATTCAGCGTCAGCTATTGTTAGCTAGCTTGGTGTAACAGTACCTTTGTATGGTTACTGGTTTGGTCTTAAAACATGAGTAGCATGACAGTATCTGCCCGGTTTGGCAGTAACGTATCAGCATTGCAGAAAACTCTGCGTTGCAGAAACTCGGCCTTGCGTTGTAGAAATTCAGCGTCAGGTACCTTTGTATGGTTACTGGTTACCCTTTAAGCATGACAGTATCTGCCTTGTTAGCAGTAACGTATCAGCATGGCAGAAACTCTGCGTTGTAAATATTCTGCGTTGCAGAAACTCGGCGTTGTTAGAAACTCGACGTTGAAGAAAACTCGACGTTGAAGAAAACTCGGCGTTGCATATATTCGGCGTTAGCTATTGTTAGCTAGCTTGGCGTAACAGTACCTTTGGGCTACTTGTTACCCTTTATGCATGACAGTATCTGCCCTGTTAGCAGTAACGTATCAGCGTTGTAAATATTCTGCTTTGCAGAAAGTCGGCGTTGCAGAAACTCGGCGTTGCAGAAACTCGACGTTGAAGAAAACTCGGCGTTGAAGAAAACTCGGCGTTGCATATATTCGGCGTTAGCTATTGTTAGCTAGCTTGGCGTAATAGTACCTTTGGGCTACTTGTTACCCTTTAAGCATGACAGTATCTGCCCTTGTAGCAGTAACGTATCAGCGTTGTAAATATTCTGCGTTGCAGAAAACTCGACGTTGAAGACTTTAAGCATGACAGTATCTGCCCTGTTAGCAGTAACGTATCAGCGTTGCAGAAACTCTGTGTTGTAAAAACTCGGCGTTGAAGATAACTCGGCGTTGAAGAAAATTCGGCGTGTTGCTTGACGTGCGAAGGCTTGAGCACGGAAACGTTGAATGATTCGAACGAGGCAGTCAGTGAGCCGACTATGGAACCCCGATAGAGGGGGTGAAAGATAGTGGGAAGGTTTTTAGTGTTGCTAACATAAAAAAAAAAAAACCTTTAAACACCGTGCAAGGCTGATGCGTGGGGCGCTACTACAATATGTAAACCTTAAATCGCAAAGAATGAAGTTGTGAAATATAATACGATTCCAAATGTGCTGGCTAAGACAGTAAGACACAGAAAGAATTGTTGATGTAAATTTGTTGTGCTAGTGTAGTCCAAATCTCGCATGTTTTAAATTGCAGTATTTTATAGTAATGGATAATTCAGTAAATAATTTAACGTCGGCAACAGTTCGCAGTTACTTTAATGATTTGATCGAATTAAAATGAAAACGAAACTAGCTTTTCCTCTCAGAAACGTCAAATAAATGTTTGCATTACATTGCTGCTCGAGATTTTTATAAAAATTAATTACTCTTAAATAATAAAGGCAATCGTTATATTATTTTACTAAAATGGTTAACAACACTTTAATCTATCGTTATTTAAAAGCAATGTCGCTATCAAAGACACACACTGTATAAACTTACTCGATATCAATAAAAAATGTTTCTCACCCTAGTTTGATTGCGACAGTCTTTTGTTTTGCTACGGATTTTTGGGGTTTGATACACCAATCGTAAGCGATAAATCACGACTTACGGCCTGTCTTACGATTCTCGGAAATTTAACCGTCAGAAAAAAAATCACTATCCTTTTCCCACCGCATAGAACATAAGACATAGAAGTCATGTTGCCACGATCAAAATTTTGCTAGGCATTTCCACTAAATATTATTTTATCGATTAGTTATTCTTTCTTATGATTATGACAGAGGTGACGTAATGACTTCGAGATCAATTTATCTGAATTAGGCTTAGTTTTAAAGCAGTCGAGAATAAAGCTTAGGTACTTTTGAAAATGTTGGTAGTTAGTTCTAAAAGTTAATTTTTATTAGAATTTTAAGTCCTAAATAAATACATAGAAAACATTGCTGCGCAGTGTGTAGTACTTAAAAAAGCGATTGTAAGTGTAACATAAATTCAAGTATATGAATTTTAAGAAAGAACGGAATTATATCTAGATATGAGACATCAATTTAATGAAAACGTGCCTTTACAATAGGGATTTTTTATTCACTGTGTTTCTTTTCTTGATATATACGTAAACATCACAATTATTTAGGTATATGTACCTACTGTTACGGTCCTCTAAAAAAATGCTTTCGTCTGAGTTTATTTCAGAAATGTTGTGCCGGTATTGTATTGTCATTTTAAGAGTCGCTATGCGGATAAATTTTTGTGGGCGCAAAGAGTATTTCTACCCATTGTATTGTCTATTGTAAGCTATTTTCCTCAAATATACATTACACGATTCAGAAATAGCCTGGGGCAGAGTCTCAGCGAGACACCGGTAATTAAATATCATGTAACACAGCTAGCCTAGACCGTACAAAAAGTGCCGTGATGTTCTCGTTATTTTTAACACCATTTTACTAGCTTTACTTGTAACTAAGTAAGTATGTAAAAAAATATTGCAGTCTTCATTTCACCCACTTCCGGGTCTTTCAGTAGGATGAAATTTTGCACTGATGATGACAATACATGACTTAGCTAGTCATAGAAGCGAAAATTAAAAGGTTTGCTGTCAGGAATATAAAGAGGAGTGATTTTTTTTTACTATTATTTATCCTCTAACTACTGCCGCAATTGCCACTTTATCCCAATAAAATCACACTTACCTATTTAAATCATTTAAAAAATGTTGTTGTATATATGTAATATAAATGTTAGCCATTTTTCTAAAGCGAAGATAATCAAGCTTAGTTTAGTTTATTTCTTTACTAGGTTATGCTGAAATCTATAAATTTACATACAGCGCATCACCTTTGAAGGTGCATTAATAAAAGATCCAAGAAAAAGTGGGTTAATCGATACTTTTGCAATCAGCGTAGATGAATAGTTGCAAAGAGAAAACACTGTGTTTTGTTATGTAGAATGTTTGGCATACCTACTCATTTGGCATGACTTATGTATGTCAATTTCTTGACAGTTTGTCGTGGGCATCCTTGTGTGAAGTCTTTGTCTTTGTCCAGCAGTGAACGTCTTCCGGCTGAAATAATGACAATTATTATGAAAATAACTCATGACATATGCTCCATCACCATATGTAGAATGTGTTCTGGACATAGCATAGGCCCATATAATATAACATGGGCATATATAATTAACTTTTGATTAAAAAATACGGACTCAAACAAGAATTACTGCAATCTTACATTTTAGTAATCATTTCTTCGTGTACACGTGAAATCTATTTTTCAACACACTTGCTCGTAACGTAGGTATTATTAAACCGATTCTATAATCGGTTATATCTTGGATTATGAGCCTATGCTCATAATCCAAGATATTGAACATGCGTGCTTTTTCATTACACTCGCTACTATATTATGCACAATAAATACCGCCTTGAGTGTAATGATCAACTTAGCACACTCACTCATATCATAATGTACTATTAACTACAACCATCATTCTTATTATACTAACTGAATTTATACATTTTCGAGAATAATAGTATAAGTTGGTACACCATTCATTATTTACCAAATTTACCCATCGAATATAATTAGTACTTACCGTTTTCACGGTATTTCAAACTATAAACTAAACTAGCTACCAACTTCAGAAGCATCTCTAATGTTATACAATATTCAAGCGCAGAAAACATTTTCCTTACACTCTCAGCAAACACGATTATAAGGCGAAGCGGAAGATAAATTTATATAGGGCTATAACATTATAGCAATATGCGAAACTTGCCGCCGTTGCGTAAATTGAATATGGCGGCAGTAAATGAGGTAATTTTAATAATGTTAACTTGAAGCGCGATATGTTGACGTCGGTAAATTTTAAATTATGATACTTTTTAAATACACAGTTGAAATTGAAATACGTATGCGCCGGAACGACAGGTGTGCGTCGAGACTTTACGTTCGAAGCGTCCATTTTTAAACGATTTCAAAATAGGTTTTCTCCATTCAACTGTTTTTTTTTTATATATCGATTTCTGCGAGAATCGACATCAACTGTAGGTACCTACAGTTTAAATAAAATATGTTACTAAATGAAGATATCAATGCGCCAAATCGCTACTCTACGACCAATACATAACTAGAGCAAATTAGTTGGTGTTTCAGAAACGAGCTGTTATAAACCAAAAAAATCCTTCCCTTGATACGGTATGGTCTATGGTCATAAAACAAATTGTTTAAGAAATATCTTAAGGCTTGGCCACGACATTGGTCATTGGAGCTAGATGCCGACATGGGAACTCCCTCTCGCACGTATGGTTTTCCGCTAAGACCAATGTCGCTGCCAGGCCTTTAGTACTTAAAATGGCGAAGGGTTCCAAGTAGTTCAGTGTACTTGTGTGTTCCAGAAACGACTTAAACATTGGGCTTCTGTTGCAGGGTCATCGCCGTCCTGGGAGCAATTCGTGCGCGAATCGCTCGTGCAGGCCGCTTGGCCCGTCGCGCTGGCGCCGCCGCCGCGCCGCGCGCTCACAGTCGACCAACAACAGTGAGTAGAAGTAGAGAGTAGAGTGAGAAAGTAAAAGTTACGTTAGGTTTCATTCGACCGTAAAGCATTCTATCGCGCTCGCACTTATATATTAGAGCTACGAACTAATAAAACATGGAAGCTGCACGCCACATTAAATGGCCTCTCAAAACCGGTCCTGAAATTTCGTTGACAAGTGTCATCCCCTCTTCAATTCATCACGCTAATAAATTTCAATACTATCCTATAAAAACTTAAACCGCTGTTTAAAAATAGTTGTCACTGGTGCATCACAGTTTTGATTGGCAATATTTAGTCGTGTTGCGCCGACGTAAGCGCTATGTCCTGCCCGTCTCAGTTCAATCGCACAATTATTTTCAGGGGAATTTTTGAACTCACGTTAAATGTCCATGTTATATGGTCGCAGTATTGAAGCGAAAGCGATGAACAGCTTTACGTATTGAGTAAGATCTAACGTATCCGTTACTAGACAAGTCATAGTAGAGCTACTGACGCACACTCGGCGAGCAAAGGTCACAAGTGCAGGCCGCGTAGCACATAGAGTGAGCACCGCCGCCCAACAACAGTGAGTAGCTTGTAACTTGTCACACAGGATCGCCAAGCTGTAGCCCGTAGCGCCCGCGCTTCGACAAACCGCGTGTACACCATCGACGAATAAAAGAGAGTAGCTTGTACTTGTAACATATTACACAGGGGCCACCGCGCGCCTTGTATCGAACGTTGACAAAGGGTGCTTAGACAAGTTGCCAATAGCTAACGCTTAATCGTCAATCGTAAGCGAAAGGCAGCTAACTGTCTTTGTCGCACTAATATGAAAGAGTGACAGGGAGGGAAAACTACGATACGCTACTAAGCGTTAGCGATGTCACTGACATGTAACAGCCATCATTGCTTTTAAACCAGTGTTTACGGCCCTACCACGAACTATGAAATCCGAAAATTTCGTGGATTTTTCCTTCACTCTAATGGCGCCTTCGTTGAAGTGACAGAGACAAAAATCCCCGTAATTTACGAACTTCGGTGTTCGCGGTAGTAGGCCTGGGTCTTCATGTATAAATGCTGTTCCGCGAATTTCTTCAAATACAGTGAGTAGTTAGTGAAGTAGCAAAAAACTTTCACAAAATCATCTCTTGTAGCTTACGAGCTTGTATGGAATCCACGTAGGTAGTTTAAAAGTGAAAGCCTTTTGCTAGTATGCCTATTTAATTCGTTATAGAAGTATTTTTTGTGTGGTACCTACGTAGGTCGAGCCCCTGGAATTAATGACATCAGCATTTTTTATTGTTTTGTCCTCTTTTATAATTTTGAAGTTTTGGCAAAATTTTGAGTTTCTATTTAGAGTCACGAGCTCTTTTGATCCAAAAAAATCCATGTGACAATTTTTTTTCTTATTCGGATCGAAAGAGTTCATGTTTCTGAGAAGAAATAACCCAAACCCATAAATTCAAAATATCAAAATTTTGCCCATTTTAGAAAGAAATGCTCGTATTATATTATTTTTATCTAAAATTATTTTAAAACATAATGATAAGTAGAAGTTTAGCTCATTTGTGTTTCAACTAAGAAACGTCAACTATTACACGGTGTTTTTATCTATTTGCGTTAAATTTTAGGGAAGTTTATTTAGTTCAAGTATAAATAATTTCTCTAAAAAAGTAGTGTCTTAACGGTTACTGTTATTGTGTTACTTATTTGACATGTGCCGCCAATCACCTAAGATTAACTTTTAAGTTATTCTTGAACCTTAATAACACACTTACCATTTGATTTATAATGTTAGAAAACGTAGGAATTTTTAAACGTTTTAAAAATATTTTTCTAATTTCACAAAAGCCGATATACCAGGCAACTTATATATTAATGTCCCAAGTAACCTGTCCAATTTAACGCAAATAATCATGAACATCCTTTATATTATTATCTTCTCCTTACAAATCAGCTTAGTTAGTGGTTTAATTCGCGGCGTGGTTTTCTCGTTAAAAGTATTTTTTTCCATGGGAGCGTAGTTTGTTAAATGGAATTTGTATACGAACGTAGTTTAAGTGAAAAATGTTGAAAATAATGAGCCCATCATTTAAAAAGGATTTCATGCTATAGTATTTGTACAGTAAAAGTACCAGCCAAAGTGGTCAATTTGACGACTTAGGGTGCTACCTATACAACGTATTTGACGGTGATTGTCTGCATTATAAATATAATTATACCTACCAAAAACATGAATATGATTGCACTGAAAGGGTAGTTGAATTTTGAATTAAATTTACATTACTGACAGAGAGATATAGAAAATTTATTTGCGATTTTTTAATTTAGTGTAACCCTCTAAGGTGCATAATACACCAAAAGTAATAAAATATTAGAATAGAATAGAATAGAATAGAATAGAATGCTTTTTATTCAGGAACTTAGTATAAAACAGGACTTTACTAAACTAAGAAAATAACAAAAAATCATTCCTGAAAAGGCTTCCACTCAGCTTGTGTCAAGTCATCTCTATGATTTCTTGACGCTGGTCTTCCGTGGAAGCCCTTCCGAGCGAGCGCCACTAGCACGCTGTACAATATAAATTGTATCTTAACTACTTAGGTACTAAAACATAACATAAATATAAAATTTATAAAATGAGCAAATATTAACAACGTCGTTAGCTTAACACTTGACTTACGATAACATTTTGGAACTTGTTATTTATCTATTTAAGTTACTAATGGTTACTAGGTACATCAGGAATAGGCAATACAAAACATATTAATAATAATAACATAGGCACATAGAAAATTTCAAAATTAATTACTGACTGACAAGATTTGTAAATTTAGAATATATTTTTTGTATTTGTTTTTAAAAGAGGGAACAGATAATGAGTTTCTTATAGGAGGCGGTATATTATTCCAGCATTTTGTGGCGGAATACTTAAAACTGCCACGAAATGCAGATGTTTCGTGCCGCGGACAATTGAGGCGAGTAGCACCTCTGACTTGACGTTGAGAAAATTGCAACTTTTCGTGTAGGTACTGGGGTGTTGCATTTTTTACAATACCAAAAAGCAAAGTAGCAAAATGTAGTGAACGCCTAGACTCCATGTTCAGCAACTTATTGTTATTAATGAAGGGAGACACATGGGTTCTGGGCGGAATTTGAAAACAAAATCGAGCACAAGCATTTTGCACTCGCTGTAGTAATTTTTTGGTTTGGAACAGTAGACAACCACCTATAACTGTATCAGCATAATTGAGTTTAGAGAGGATCAGAGATTCACAAAGATAAATTCTAGTGTCAGTACTTAGATATTTCCGAACACGGTACAAAATCTTAAGACGATAAAAGCAGATTCTGGAGATTTCTAAGATATGGTTTTGAAATCTTAGTTTGCCATCCATAAGAACGCCCAGGTTTCGAGCTTCTTCAACTTGTTCTATGCAGTCAGAACCTACTTTTATAACAGGATTGTAGCTGTTTATGTGTCGTCTTTGCTTTTCGGAACCTAATATTAAGAATTTGGACTTGGAAGAGTTTAAAAATAAACAATTTCTGTTGCACCATTGAACTATTCGAGATAAGTCTTCATTTATTTTACTTATTGTGCAGGGAATATCATAAGGTTTAAATGGCAGATATACTTGCAGGTCATCGGCATATATATGATAACGACAATTCTTAATCGAATTAACTATATCTGTGCTATATAAAATGTACAAAATGGGACCCAGTATTGATCCCTGTGGTACGCCACGAGAGACTAGAGAAGCTTCAGAAACACGCGTGTTGCCATTTTCATTATTTAATTTAACTATTTGCTGTCGATCGTTAAGGTAGCTGGAAAACCATTTTTGGGCAATTGTATCAAAACCGTAGTATGCGAGTTTGGAAATTAGCAAATTATGGTTAATCGTATCAAAGGCGCGGGAGAAATCAAGTAGTACCATAATTGTACCATAACCGGCATCGCTTTCCGTCAGAATATCGTCTACAACATCTAGCAGAGCGGTCGCAGTGCTATGTCCAGATCTGAAACCAGATTGCTTTGGCGACAAGATGCAGTTGGTTTCAAGGTATTCAGTCATTTGCTGGCATACAATCTTTTCAATTATTTTGGATAAATATGGCAAAATACTGATGGGTCTGAGATGTTTCATGTCTGTAGGATTGCTTATTTTAGGGATAGGTTTAATTAAAGCCGTTTTCCATGCGTCAGGGAAAACTCCTGAAAGAATAGACTGATTTATTAAAGCCGTAATTAGCCCCAGTGTTCGAGGGAGCGTCAAAAGAAGCATATCTCGCGTGATCCCATCTGCCCCTAGAGCGTTAGAAGTCATTTTGAGGATAATTTTTGAGACTACATTCTCATCCACTGTTTTCAGGCTAAATTTTGCAGAGCTAAATCGATTATATTCAAAGTATGTAAGATCTGATATTGTGATATTAGTGTTAGGAATATTAAGAAAATGTTTATTAATTAAGTTAGGGTCATCAATATGACAAGGCAGAGTGGAATCTTTACTATTAAAATCAACAATACAATTTTTAATACTTTTCCATAGCTTACGTGAGTCATTGGGAGCTGCGTTAATCTTTTCTTTGAAGTAGACCTGTTTTTCTGTGAACATGGCTTGGTTGACAATGCTTTTTAATGACTTATAATAAGTTTTGTCGGTGTCCAATCCAGTACTGCGGCTCTTAGCGTGTGCTTCATCCCTGAGACGCATCATTTCCTTAACAGTTGGAGTCACCCAAGGGTAGCTTTGATTTTTTATACGGAGTTTTTTCATTGGAGCATACAAATCAAAGATATGGATGATATATGTGTTAAAAGATGCTAATGACTCATTAATGTTACCGGCTATAAGTCTTTCCCAAACAATTGATTCAACATGTTCATTAAATTCTTCAAACGGAATATTTTTTAGAGGCCTATAAGAAAATAGCAAAGGACATGGCTTTGGTTTCCTGACACTAACGTTGCATGAGATAAACGCGTGATTGCTGAGTTCAGGGATGTAATCTACACAGACTTGAGAAAGTTTACTGTTACTACAGATAAGGTCTATAAGCGATTCCGAGTGCTCAGTAAAATGGGTGGATTGCGCAACATATTGCTCTAAGTTCATGTAATGTAGAAACCCTAAAAGTTTTTTAGTATTCGGTTCATTAGCGGAGAGTAAGTTAATATTAAAATCGCCCATGAGAATACAATTATCAAATGCAGATAATGAGCCAATAGTCTCGGTTAAAGCATCGATAAATGTATCCACATTGAGCCAAGGCGGTCGGTATGCGGTACCGATGGCAAATTTAAGTCCGTTAAGTGTTACACTCAGCCACATTTGCTCTACTGAAGGTGTATGGGGAGGTTCAAGCTGTCTCGCATAGATGCCGCGTCTGATGTAGAACCCGACGCCGCCGCCGCGCGAGCGCACGTCGGCGGGGCGCGGCGCGTGGCGCAGCCGGTACCCCACCGGGGCCGGCGCGCGCGCTTCTTCCCCTGTCCGTAACCAGGTCTCATTTATAGCCATTATGTCGACCGAATGACGTTCAAGAGCAACAAGAAATTCCTCGTGACGTGTCCCCAGGGACCCAGGGTTCAGTAGGCCTATAGTCAAATTTTTACTATGTAGAAACTGTAGAATGTATGAAAACAGTCTTTGAATATA
Source organism: Thaumatotibia leucotreta (assembly GCA_025490895.1). NCBI lineage: Eukaryota > Metazoa > Arthropoda > Insecta > Lepidoptera > Tortricidae > Thaumatotibia > Thaumatotibia leucotreta. The sequence continues at coordinate 13,927 of JALPQI010008020.1, read as the reverse complement.
TTTTAAATTAATTAAGCGCTCTTTTACAACAGTTAAATGATGGCTATTAAGAAAAACATGACTGAAAGTTCTAGGATATAATATTACGCAGTTATTTTGGAAGCACGATACTGAATTAACCATGAATGCTTTTTTAGTGAAGCAATAGCAGTAAAGAATTATTTTATGAATATTTGTGAAAAACATACAGCAATAAATAAGTCTACATAACATTAGCAGCAGTATGGCGTCTGAGGAGTCGTAATAAACACTTGTAACATAGATTGACAACATTGAAATTATTATGAATGACAGAACGATTAATAAACATTGCACACCATTGTAAGTCAGATTGCAGTTCAAACGGTAGTGGTGCCAAAAATCTTTATTAGATTTTCGTCAGAACGAATCCTGTGGGCCTGAGTGTTCGGTTGACGCCTGGCGTAGATTCGACCGTCGCGAGTCCATACATACCGCCAGTTCAAACGCGATCCCTCTTGGCGCGCTTTGAAAAATAGCTGACGGTTAGCACGTGTCAATCTCTCATTAACATAGAATTTGCGAGGTGTGCCAGGCAGCTCAAGGCCGGCGGAGTCAGCGCCACGGGCGCGGCGCGCCGCGCGCAGTATCTCGTCGCGCAGCGCGCGCCGCGTCAGCCGCACCGCCAGCGCCCGCGGCCGCCCGTCCTCGCCGCCACCGCTGCCGCCGCCGTTGTCGCCCGCTACCCGTCGCAACCCGACGCGCTCTGCGCTCACTATATCCTGCGGCTCGATCTCAACCCTCAACTTTTGCGCTACCAAAATCGCTAGATGAGTCTCTTTCTCATTGCTAGATTCTGTGAGGCCACTTATTTCTATCTCAGTGGATAGCAACTCTTGGTCGCGGTCGTTGAGTTCGATTTTTAGGCGTTGCACTGTGTCGGTCAATTCTTTAATACCGCTCGGCTCGCTGACAGGTCGCTCGGGACTGTTCTCCAAAGTCTGAACTCTCTGTTCTAGGCTACCGATGCGATTACCGAGCTTCTCGACTGTGAGGGATAGTTTCTCAAAATTTGTGTTAATATTAGATAGCTCCAGACGCATCGCTTTAAATTCCGACCGAAACAGCCGCAACTCCCTAAGAATGTCGCTGTCGTCATCACTTTTTGCAGGAGAAGAAGTGTTGGAATGTCCATCGCACGCAGGCTTGTTTGTCCGTGTGCGTGTACTTACAGTACTCTGAGCGTTTTCTTCAGTCTGCTGAGTGTCGCAACAAGTGGAGCACTTCCAGCTGGCTCTTTGCTTTGGTTTCATGAGATTCCATCGAGCAAAGGATACACTTACGCATTCAATGTCATATGTGAGCTTGCAAGACGAACATACTAAAATTTCCTTAATATGCGTAGGCACTTTTTGACAAAGAGCGCACTTAGTAACAGGACCCATAGCTATTATTACTCGAAAGTTCAAATAAGTTCACCACAATTCGCGGAAATTCACCAAAACTAGGAATTAGCTAGCGGCTGTTGTGTTCACTGTCCAAAATGTCGCAAGCGCCGCACGATTTCATAGATCTTACACGTTTTTTCGAGACGGTTGGCGGATTTGCGCGCACTTTTGTTGCTGGTTTAGTTTTTTGTAATTTATCCTATATTCTAACTTATTATTTTAATTACTTGAGCTATAACACAACCACTGTATTATGAGGAATATTTTGACACAAATTTCAAGACAAACAACTCATTTTAGACTGGTTAAAATAATTTAGAACGGGAGCGCTTGAAAAACACTGTTAACGCGTTTACACACTCGCTGTAACACTCGTGTTTCGGACTCATGTTTCGGAGAGCCTAGGTCTCCATTATCAAGCACTGAGCCCGCGTTCACGGCTAGTGACACGTTATTTCAACCATTTAATTGTATTTATAAATAAATAAATACATTAGGACATCTTACACAAATTAACCTACTCCCACAGTAAGCTCAATTAATGCTTGGGATGTGGGTACCAGGCGACGATATACAGGGTGGAAAGGTACGATGTTCCTTCCCGCTACCGACCGAGTCTACCAACCATTACGATGAACTTTCAGTATGGGACCAACATCGAAATATTAAAAAAATATATTAACCCCTCATACAAAGTGAGTGATTAGTTAGAGTTCAATAGTATGGAAAAGTAAATTTTCCATGTACGCTTTCGATGTTGGTTCCATAGTGAAAGTTCATCGTAATGGTTGGTAGACTCGGTCGGTAGCGGGAAGGAACGTCGTCCCTTTCCACCATGTATATAATAGATAAATACATATAGAAACTTAAATCCATACACATGATATAATTATAAATACACAAATAATACCCTCGCCGGGATTCGAAACCGGAACCTCCAGCTTCGTAGGCAGGGTCACTACCAACTAGGCTACGGAGGCTGACAATATCATATTTATAGTTATTATGTCTCACGAAAGTTTTAATTTAATTAATTAATTATAAAAGTTTAAGGCAAGATCGCATGCAATCTTTAAAGTGAAATTTTTGATAGGTTATATTTAACGCTGTCGCTTGTAGTTAATTTTACGTCATTCATAACTTTCTAAGTGTCATAAGACTTATGAGTCTTATGACAACTCAAATAAACTTATGGGTTTACCCTTGAAAGCGCACTTTCTGAGCATTTATGCATTATAAAGATTTTTTTGAGACAGTGTCTTCACTTTACGTAAGTAAGTATGAGGCCTATAAGCACAAGTGAAGTGATTTGTAGAAATTAATGCAAATAAAGTAGCTTAATATCATTAGAGTCATAAAATTTATTTACTCCTAAAATCACCAAATCGTATTAAATTTTATGACTCTAATGATATTAAGCTACTTTATTTGCATTATTTTCATGTTTATTAAATTTAGGCACGTAACATTGCTAAAAACGACTGTAATTAAAAATGAAGAAATGATGTGTAAAGTACTAATTGCTGACAGTGTCGAAAATTACTAATTGCATGTAATAATGACTCTTAAGAGAAAATTGCTTAATCGACGGTAATTGGTATTCAACGCGACAACGGTTGTTTCGTTTATACTATTTTTCCAAAGAAACTTACGTGTCATGTTATTATAATATAACGTGTCATAATATATACCGAAGTCTATCAAAAAAAGCTGCCCAAGAACATAGGTTCAAATAACATGTCATGTTACGATGCTGTATGTATAAATTGCTATATCACCTTTTCAATATACCTACCTACTTATACTCATCTATTACATGTCAATGAACGTTTAACTCGAGTGTGATTAAATAATTGGATATGTATGTAAGTGTGTATAAAACATCTAGTAAGCAACTTTCCAACCTAAGACTAATTCGATGTCATATACCGAAGTCTGCCAAAAAAAGCTGCGAAAGAACTTGAGTTCAAATCACGAGGTTGGTAAACTTCGGTATTATTTCTTTGGTACTTATACGAGTATGACATCTATTATTTAAATTACTATGGATTAAAATACTATGTCACGTATCTTTGTAACTTCTTAAATTCGTATCTTCGTAAATTCTTCGATACAACCTTTCGATACAAGTTCAAAACATTTTTTTCTCGACGAGGGTGAAAGTTGAAGTCCTAGTGAAACAAGGGCGACAATCATGCGAATTAAAAATAAGTTTTTACACCTGTTATCGAACGACTTTTTTCATAACAAAAAGTGCCTTAAAAAGATAAATATACGCACGTGAAGCGTGCGCAAAGTTTACTTTTCCGCACTAGTTAGGAAAAAGTAAATTTGACTTGATAACTTTTTTTAATAATATTTGGTAGGTTTTAAATACTACAAAGAACACTGCAGCCTTGACTGATCGACAAACCCTGACTTATTACAACTGGAACTCGCCTCGCCCCTATGACCTGGTACATTTGCCAAGTTGTATAATTACAGACAAACACGTTGTCACTGCAATTTGCTACTGAATAACTTAGGGACTTGTAACTAGAGTCTGATGTTCCGGCTGTGCGAGCGTGGGAATCTACATATGTCTCTACCTACGGCGTAGACTCAGTTAGACACAGCCATGAGAAGCGGCTACTAAGCCTTATCAAATCTAGTCACTTTTATAACTCATAAAGACATGTAACTGTAACAAAATAAACTTCATCATCACCATCATCATCTCAGCCATAAGACGTCCACTGCTGAACATAGGCCTCCCTTCTGGACCTCCACATGTACCGGTTAGATGTATCTGCTTCCAGCGTGTCGCGGAGACCTTCATAAGGTCGTCTGACCATCTTGTGGGTGGACGTCCTACGCTGCGTTTGCCTAGCCGTGGTCTCCACTCGAGCACTTTTCGACCCCATCGACCATCTGCTCTGCGTGCAATGTGGCCTGCCCATTGCTACTTCAGCTTGCTAATCCGAAGGGCTGTGTCAGTAACTATAGTTCGCCTACGGATCTACTCATTTCTGATTCGATCACGCAGAGAAACTCCGAGCATAGCTCGTTGAGCGAATCTGAGTTTAGAGATGAGGCCGATGGTGAAGGACCACGTTTCGGCGCCGTAAGTCATCACTGGTAACACACATTGATTGTAGACTTTAGGCACTTAAGGCAGGACTTAATAAACTTCAAGTATTATTTAAAAAAAAAAACACGTGATTGATGGCTATGATAAATATTACGGAGTTAGAACAGTGCGCAATTCGTTAGGCCCAATGACCCCCATCATCCAACCCACTCGTACTGGCGTATTGGCACGAGCGAGCCGAATAGAATAGTAGATTGTGTCACAAGGGATCAAAATGGTATATTTCCGGCGTGGGCGTATATTGAATCCTGAATGGAGCGACGGATTCCACAATTATACCTGAACCCATGTCGAAATATGCATTTTTTTCTTGCGTTTCAATATAAATGATTTTTTGCTTTGTATGTTCCCAAAAATATTAAAAATTTACACACAGTTCCAAATTGTCAAGAATAAAAATAATAAAATAAGTAAAAAAGTTTTAAATTAAACGGTTTTTATTGCACCAAAAACTAGAAAATAAAAATTTGTTATAACTAACCGTAGATGCAACTTTCTGTAGATTACTCACGTGAAACTATTATCACTGTAGTTTTCCCAAGTCGGATACTGAAAGCCACGTTTAGCCTCTATGTCAGTGGATTAAGCGTTACCTAATCGGAAACTTTTACCAAACTGAAATAAAAACGTGGGGCGTACGCCATTGTGATTAAGTCACTATAGTTATTTAAGAACAAACATATAAACCAAGACAGCAATAGTGTAATAAGTTTTGTTTTGGCCTTGATAAAAGCTATTTACCTCTGTGGAAGTGATGGAACAGATGGATGATTAATTGCAAAATTAAAGCTACAGGTACATATTTTGAACTTGTATGTTTCTTTCTTCATAATGACGCCCCACGTTTTTATTTTAGTTTAGTAAAAGTTTCCGATTAGGTAACGCTTAATCCACTGACATAGAGGCTAAACGTGGCTTTCAGTATCCGACTTGGGAAAACTACAGTGATAATAGTTTCACGTGAGTAATCTACAGAAAGTTGCATCTACGGTTAGTTATAACAAATTTTTATTTTCTAGTTTTTGGTGCAATAAAAACCGTTTAATTTAAAACTTTTTTACTTATTTTATTTTCAACTTTTTAGTGCAATTGTTAAGTTAATTTCCGATACTATACCGATGTTGTTTGTAATATGAAATACAATTATGCATGCTAAGTAGCGTTTATACTCTCGCGCTTTCATCACGAATCACGACACATATGTAAACGTAATGGACATTATTTTATGTGCAACGGGAGGCGAATCTCTGCTGAATAGATATTTTTAGAAATCCGACACCATTTTTTTTTTATTTAATATCTCGATTGACAAATAAAAACCAAAGGCTCGGCGTGGTTAATGTAAGGTTGAATGCCCGAAGTATCTCAAATGGATGTGTTATTCATACAATAAGTACCTACACAGATAACAGAGATCTGACAATAAGGAATATATCAATCAATTTGGTTTATTGAGAATTTCAAGTTTACATTTTTATACAAGTCGAATTTCGAGACTATAAAATATAAACTCATTCTCTGAGTCGACCAACCGGAGGACCGCAGGTCTGACGGAAAGTCCGACGCGAACCGAGGGCCTAAAGGGTCAATCCATGCAAACTATCAATTATCAACACTATGGCACGCACTACGTGAATCCGGGAGACTCACACTCTCTGTATATCAACTGAAGGACCGCAGGTCCGAGTGCACGTCCTACGCAAACCACCTGCGCTGTCAGCCTATCAACCGGAGGACCGCAGGCCCGACAGCTGGCCCTACACGATTCACTCACGCTGTCACTCTATCAGCTGGAGGCCCGCAGGCCCGACAGCTCGCCCAACGCGAACCACTCACGCTATCATTCTATTAGATGGAGGGCCGCAGGCCCGACGGCTCGCCCTATGCGAACCACTCACGCTGTCACTCTATAAGCTGGAGGGCCGCAGGCCCGACGGCTCGCCCTACGCGAACCACTCATGTTGTCACTCTATCAGCTGGAGGGCCGCAGGCCCGGCGGCTCGCCCTACGCGAACCACTCACACTGTCACTCTATCAGCTCGAGGGCCGCAGGCCCAACGGCCCGCCCTACGCGAACCACTCACGCTGTCACTTTATCAGCTGGAGGGCCGTAGGCCCGACGGCTCGCCCTACGCGAATCACTCACGCTGTCACTCTATCAGCTGGAGGGCCGCAGGCCCGACGGCTCGCCCTACGCTAACCACTCATGTTGCCACTCTATCAGCTGGAGGGCCGTAGGCCCGACGGATCGCCCTACGCGAACCACTCACGCTGTCACTCTATCAGCTGGAGGGCCGCAGGCCCGACGGCTCGCCCTTCGCGATTCACTCACACTGTCACTCTACCAGCTGGAGGGCCGCAGGCCCGACGGCTCTCCCTATACGATCCACTCACACTGTCACTCAATCAGATGGAGGGCCGCAGGCCCGACGGCTCGCCCTACGCGATTCACTTACGCTGTCACTCTATCAGCTGGAGGGCCGTAGGCCCGACGGATCGCCCTACGCGAACCACTCACGCTGTCACTCTATCAGCTGGAGGGCCGCAGGCCCGACGGCTCGCCCTACGCGAACCACTCACACTGTCACTCTATCAGCTCGAGGGCCGCAGGCCCGATGGCCCGCCCTACGCGAATCACTCACGCTGTCACTCTATCAGCTGGAGGGCCGCAGGCCCGACGGCTCGCCGAACGCGAACCACTCACGCTATCATTCTATTAGATGGAGGGCCGCAGGCGCGACGGCTCGCCCTACGCGATGCACTCACGCTGTCAGTCTATCAGCCGGAGCGACGCAGGCGCGACGGCTCGCCCTACGCGAATCACTCACGCTGTCACCCTATGAGTCTATCAGCCGGAGGGCCGCAGCAATGACATACGATACTAAACCGTGGTCGCTTACAATGGGCCTCATAAGAAGGCTCAAAGTCACCCAAAGGGCAATGGAGAGGCCTATGCTAAGAGTCTCTCTTCGAGATCGGATTACAAATGAGACCATCCGCAGCAGAACCAAAGTAACCGATATAACTCTTTGAATCGCTAAACTGAAGTGGGCGGGGCTCGTCGCGCGTGGATTGCGTGGAACCGATGGCCGTGGGGGCGGTAAGGTTCTCGAGTGGCGGTCACGTACCGGAAGGCGCAGCGTGGGTAGGCCCCCCACAAGGACAGGTGGACTCGTGACCTGGTGAAGGTCGCTGGATGCGGGTGGCACAGGGCCGGTCCTTGTGGCAATCTTTGGGGGAGGCCTATATTCACCAGTGAACGTCTTTCAGCTGATATGATGATGATGATGATAATTAAATCCGTATGTTTCTACCAAATATCTAAAGCAGTACTGCAAAATCTACATATCGCTAAACCTAGCGGTTGTGGCAGGCAGTAACACTGGAGTATCAGTTTTGAGGAGTTGGATGTTAGTATTAAATTCGCGTGTTTCTACTTAATATCTAAAGAACTTCTTTAAAATCAAGATATCGATAAAAGATAAACCTTGCGGTTATTGTAGGCAGTACTGCAGCAGCAGGAGTGAGGAGTTGGAAGTCAAGATCAGGCTGTTAGTATTTGATTATGCCAAACATGCTATACTTTCATTTTCACGTGTCTAACACTCTCGGTTAAGGTAAGCAGTATGTCTGCAGCATCAGGCTTTGAGGATACAAGGATACAAATATTATAATATTGCATTGTCATGGGGACTTGATAGGAGTTCCAAATTTTATTTATTTCGGTGCAGTAGAAGTGGTCGAAAAATCGATCACAAGATTTGAAGCATCGACGACAGTTGATACGCGGTGAAGTTAATAAAAACCGTTTAAAAATGCTGTCGTCCTTCCCGAACATCCGCTAGTTAAACGCCAGTTTGGGATACAAGCATCCTTTTGTCACTTCAAGTGCCATTTTGTCAGAACAATGAGATTCTTAAAGCTTCTGTGGAAAAATTCGGAAACTAAATTCTAAGGTACTTGATATAGGAATACGCACAGAATTAGATTTGGAGGTATATAAGTGACATCTGTGGGAATAAGTCATTCAATGGAATTTTATAAAAATAGTCTCTTTTAAAATTTTATACCATGTTATGAGTTTTTTTCAACGAGAACTGATTTTTTGTTTTTATTCAGTTTATCTTGAAGGTCTATGAGGAATTCATTGTGTTTCTATAGATCAATGAATAGGCCACCAACAAACGCAACCAAAGTAAATAAATTATGGGTATAATTTACTGACCGAATTATCACATCGTATCATAATTATTATGTAGGTCAGTAAGGACAGTTTATGAATAAATTCATTCATAAATCGTCCATGCAATTCTGAACGCCACTGTACTTAAATACATAGGTGTGTAGGTACCCCAGATATATAAGTAGGTAAATATGGTAACTGCGAACATACAGGGCGTAATAAAAATATCGAGGATCCATTTTCAGTAACATATTTTGTAATGGAATAAGTGAAAGAAATATAAGAATTCACGAAAACAATGTGTCAGGTCTAGATAGACTAACCATACAAAAAAATATAAAAAAAGCTTTCGTGTAAAAATCTCCTATTTCTAATTACATCACTTAATGATAGATACTAAATGAACCCTTTAAACGGGTCATAACTTTTTTGTCAGATACACCCAGCATATAAAGGGAAAGTTAGAGACAAACCAAAATACTTACAATATTTTTTTTTTTTTTTAGTATACTACTAACATTTATTTATCAACCAATAGCATCAATAACAAGTCTTAAATCTACAGCGCAGGCTTCGTCAATATAATTTTGATATCGTTTTGACACGCTGAAAACTACTTAAGTCGAGAAACATCTTGTCTTTGAGTTGTTCTTTATTCATGAATGTTCGGCATGATGTCGGGTTTAGGCTGGTACTCGTCTTTGTGAGGACTTTTATTTGCTCTGAAGTTGAAAATAAAGTCTTAAAATACCTAACCCACCTTTTTAAATGAAATCTGTAAAAAAAAACTACTTTTTCAGTAGAATTGGTGCTTTATTTTACGCGCTAGTGCGAGAAGTTAATTTCTTGTCAGAACGAAACTTCGGAGGCTAATCGGTACCTACTGAAAAACGTCGTACGATACATATGCGAAACGTAAATTCGTAACTCGTGATGATTTAAAACACTCCCTTTGATCGTGTCTTAATGTATCGTCACTCCTTTCTAACTTCATTTTTTTCGCACTTGTATCGTGATGTAATATTAAACATTCTGCTAAAGATGTCTTTGAACATTTCAATGTACCTAACTGATATTTAGTTTTTCGTTTTCTTACGTTTTCGTATGATGTTGAATTACAATAAAACATTAATCATACATAAAGATCTATGTTTCATTTATATTGTACAGTCGAGTCCTGAAAATATCTCCAAATATTATGGAGGAGGGAGGGGTTTAAAATAGGCCAAAATCGTATGATGTGATTAATGGACATTCGAAGACAAAATAAGGGGTATACAAAAACGTTCAAAAATATGTCCCAGTGCACTCTAATTCTGTGTAATAAGAACGTCGTAACATATTTATGAACGGATTCTTTCGATACTTATTTTTGCACTTGACTGGACAAGCCCTAACAGCTAAAGCCTAATTCGATAGTTAATACGGCCTTATATTTTTAGTTAACCACTTTATAGTTTTAATCTCTCGCTTGACTTACCAATTACAGCACTACGGGTAATACATATACTTGTATACCTACGTAATTCCGACAGTCTGAAAGCATGATCCGACCGAAGATATTATGTTTTGTAATAACCTTTTTCGTACATTTGATTCACTGTTACGTAATATTATTCATTGACTCCGAGAATCTACCTCCAAGAAAAGACCATCCTAATCTAATTACAAATAAGGTTTCACTCGTAAAAAGGATAGTTCCTCATGGACATAAAACACCACAATATCAGTACGACACAAAATTACAATCAATTTTCGTGCCAAAAGACAGAGTTCATAAAATACGGCCCGAAGGAAATCAACACCGTATAGAGACATTATACAAACTATTATTTCAACCGATGAAACTCAATACAAGCGAACCAAGCGACACCTTCAAATTAGTCAAACAAAATGACCGCCCTATTTTGAGAGCTGACCAAAATGATATGGATGGTAAACTGTATGACCCCTCAAGTGTAAAAGAAAACAGGCCTGTAGAAGTTGACATAGAAGATGAGGAAAAGGAAAAAAAAAAGCATGCATTTAATTATCCGCATTTTTCTTTTTTGAATTTTTGGACGGTAAGTGTGTCGCATCAAAATAAGCCCTGTCGTGTCCATACACGACAGGGCTTATTTTGATACGTGCTTTAACAAAAGATAACACATAAAATAGTACATTACAACACAAGTGCGAAAAAAAGGAAATCCGAAACAAGTGGCGATGTTTTTAATCGACACGAATTACGAATTTCCTTTTTGCACGTGTCGGGTACAACATTTTTTAGTACAGGTGGCCCCCCGAAGTTTTGGACCTGACGTAAAATGAACCATTTCTCGCACTAGAACCTAAAAAAGGCAACATCTGTATGTACTAAAAACTAGTTTTTGCATGTACAGTAGAACCCGCTTAATACGATCACGTTTAATAATAATAATAATAATGTTTATTTGAAGAATAATAAATAAATCAGTACAATGTCCTTACGCTACTTGTAACATGGAATTGTTTGTCGGATGTTCGTTTGCTTAGAGGTTCGAGTGCCCAAACTAGGTAACCCTGTATCTCAGGATCCGTTCCTCCTCGCAATCGAGCATTTCCGATGCAGTCAATACAGAGTTTGCATGAGTAGCCAAAGGGGCACTAACTTAAATTACTCTTCCAGCCCATAAACTAGCATAGCTGTGTTTTATGGGCCGGTTTTACTAAGCCTAAACTTATTTTAATAACTTATACTAATTAAATTAATGCTCTTTCCCCCAGTTTTAAAACTTATTTATGTAGTGTAGTGTGCTTGTGGATTATAATGTGCAGAATGTTTAGATTGTAGGTGTGTGTATAACTAAGTAATGTTTATATGGACCTGTAAGTATGGGCGCCAGAACTTCGATAAAAGGTATTGTCAAAAATTTATTGTCTTTCGCCGACTAATATTTTTTCGGTATTCTCATAGTTGAGGCTTTGTAACCAATTTTTTACCATATTTTTACACTTGAAGTATGTTACGGGATAGATATTAAGTTGTTTGTTTGCAAAATTGTAAAGACGTATGCTTGTGTGGCGGTAATGGCGAGCTGCAAAAGAGGTTCTGTATTTTTCTACTCGGCATACTTTGTGGTTTCTACGTCTTTGATTAATTATGTTTTCTCCATGATATGGCGTTTGTTTGTGTTTATGGAGTATAGTGTGCTGAATAAAAGCTTGTCTTATCGTTAGTACCTCGGCGTCCTGGTATAACTGCGTGGTCGAATATCTAAAATATTTTTTTCGTTTAATACGATTTCCCGCGTAATACGCCATTTTATGTCGGTCCCTGCATTTTGCATGGTGTTTTCCTACATTTTTGTACGGTTAATACGATTCATCATCCCGTTTAATACGCTGTTGATACGCTGTCTGTAACCCAAGTTACATTGACGTATGGCATATTTACTTATAGATGTAAGCAGGAATGTTATAATTTTATTATACCAATTGTAAATTAGGCTGGAAAAAATAATTCTACCGATCGCTCCTCCTTTGTAGGTAACTTTGTTGCATTGACCAAGCGACCAGTAAAGTTCATGAACCCATCGCATTGCATACACCTGCATGTGCAACCTTAGTACAATTTGTTTTCTTTATCTGTGCGTCCAAATCAGTTAAATATGTAATATGTATAAGAAAAATATCGCAGAAAAATTAAAAATTTGACAAAAAATAAATGCAATGTCTTCTTCTCGCATAATACGCTTTCCCGCTTAAGACCTGTTATTTGTCTGGTCCCTACGAAATCGTATTAACGGGGTTTCACTGTATTCAGTTTATTGTATATCAGAAACAAGCCTAGCAAAAAATATACTTCCCTATTTCATTAGTACACAGTAGAGAACTCCTTAATAACTAGACACGGTCCTGGTGAGAGGTCTCCAGCTAGTTTGGTATCCTTCTCTAACGTATTGCTAGCTTAACTAATCTTTGTCATGTAGAAACGGTAGAAAACATTTTCTTTTATAATTTACCTAAACAACATAGGTATAAAGTGTCAGTTTTTTAATTGCAGTACGACAAGAATCTATTCCACGACCACTGTCCTGTTAACACGGCAAAAGTTGGACGGTATTGTATCCCCGCGCCCCACCTAATATCTGCATAAACGTTTAAAATATAATTGTTTTGTTACATAATTTCGTCGGCTTTGCGTTGGCAAAACTCATTATAAAAACTGTATATAAAAATAAAAACTATACTCTTAGCAACCTGGTTTGTCTGTATTGAATCAAAACTGAGACACGAGCTTTATATCAAGTACTAGGTAGGTCGCAGTTTTGATTACTGTATTTATTACAAACTTAGTGAGGTTTGGTTGTCAACCGACGATTTTGCCTATGTCATCTCAGTCATGATGAGATGATCTCACACTAATATAAGAAAAAAATAGTACAAATAAATCCCTAAAAATTAAAAAGCCCAAAAAGATACTTACGTAGAAAGGGACCATGGTCCATGAAGACCATGACTAAGGAACAAATATTTTAGTGATGCTTAGAAACAAGAGATGCCCCGACATTGCTACAGACTGAAAACGGAGGCCGTCGTATCACACGAGAAAAAAATTACGCGGTAATAATTTACCGCGTAATTTTTTTTACGTATTTCCACAACTATAATACAATGTAGTCTACGTGTAGGTATTAGTTTACCCTTCTAGACTGACATAAATAACTAATTTTCTAAAATAATAAAAAAAAGATGTTGTAGTTCCATAAAATAATATTACTCAAACATGGTTAAAACTTGCTACTTGATCTTTACTTCAAAATAAGCTTTATCTTGGGCGCTATGATTACGTGGGGAAGGGAAACATTACCTTGAACTTAGAATCATTTTTTCCGAATTGGTAAAAGGTTTAAAAAAATGGGAATTAAGGTACTGTAGATATGCTCTAACCGCCAGACCACGATTTTGCGCGACTCTACCGCGATCTCCGAAATTCGCAAATTTCGGGGATTCGTCTCTGTCACTTCAACGAAGGCGTCATCTGCGTGACAAAGGCATGTACCTACATATTATTCCCGAAATTCACGAATTCTGTGTTCGCGGTAGTAGGCTTGCTACGTCGGCGCCAACTAGCGAATCACGCATACCTAATACGAAAAACACGCGCAAAATAAGTGACGCCGCGAATTTTCGCACATGCTCTAAGGAATCACTGGTTAAATTTTTCGTTATTGTGTCAATCCCGTA
>JALPQI010008019.1:0-41810 GCA_025490895.1 Thaumatotibia leucotreta | reverse complement strand
TTTTCGTAGAGAGGGGATAGAATAAGCATTCGCTCGTTTGGTGTAAATCCACCTTAAATACCAGTAGCCGTACCATAAGTTGGTACTTTAGGTTTTACTCGATACGTAAAGCATTCTATCGCGGTCTGACTGACGTATTGAAGCGAGCGCGATGACCTGCTTTACGTATCGAGGAACGATACCGATACATACTTGAAAAGCACAGATGTCATATATACCATAGATCAAGCAAACGTATCTACTTAGCGTGTCAAATGAACTCAGTGAAATCCACTGAGTTGTCCGTCTTAAATCGCAGCTTACAGCATCCGGGCGTCATATTTTGTTAGGTGAAGTGAACAAAAACATTAATAATGCCTCCTTAAGTAATATTAATTGCAACAACACAAAAAAATATGAATACTCAAGGGCCATATTTAAAATCAGTGTCCGGTGCATCTTCGTGCCGGTCGGACGCCCATTGTGTGTACGCAATGTTATCTATGTCGTGTGGTCTAATCTATAAGTGATGGCGGAAGTGATTATTAACGAGTTCTTGACTTTTGTCCAAAATAAATTTGATGTTCTGGATAAACAGAGCTTAATACAAATATGCACATCAAATTTTACGGATGCGGAAATCGTCGAGGGAAAGAATATCCTATACAGCTCGTGCGGAGGAAGCCTAAAGAACATCAGTCGTAAGGGTGATGACAAGAAGAAAAAGAATGTTAGTGATGTCATAGCGTTAATAGAGGAGATTGACCCGAACGTTCAACCGACCTTCGTCGCTAAGGACTTAAATAGGTTACCACCGGTAACATTCGACTATGTAGACGTGACGCGTCTTCTAAAAGACTTGACAGCTATTAAAGCCGATTTGTCCACTTTTCAACAAAAGATGAACTGCGAAATGACTGAACTGCGATCGTCATTGGACACACAAAAATCATCACGAAGTGTAGTTAAATCAGTCACTACTACTCCAACGAGAACTGTGACGGCCGAATCGCTTACGCTTGTGGCAGAGACCGCCCCGCGTATTATAGATGCGAGTGCAACGCAAACGCATACGCCGTCTTATCGCGATATGGCAGCGAACCGGTCGAAAAGGCATCGCGTGCGACAAGCGAAACCCGATCGTGCGCGCCTGGACGATACGGTTGAAAAAAGCGTGGCCGCTCACAGTAGCTACCTGGGTGAGAAGGTGCAGTTTAACCCAGCAACATCACAGATTATTTCAAATGATGACAAACATGATTTCATTGAAGTAACGTATAAAAAACGTAAATCTAAGACCCTAAATATGCGAGGTTCGCTGACAACTACCAGCCGTATCCAAGTGGCTGAATCACTTTGTTATATTTATGTGTCTCGGGCTAAAAAAACGGTAACTGTGGAAGATATCCAGGAACATATACGAGAAAGCGGACAAAGTTTTATTAAAGTCGAATTACTGAAGGCTTTTCGAGAGACTTCTTTTAATTCATTTAAAATTACAGTAAATAGCGGACAAATGGGTTCCATGATGGAAACTGGGTTCTGGCCCGCTGGGCTAGTATACCGTCGTTACCACGAAAAATACGTACGCCACGATAAGAAACAACCACATAATGAATAGTACACCTAAATGTTCTATAGTGATGGTCACTTTCAACTGCAAGTCAATAAAAAGATCTGTAGAACAAATCAGGAAATTATGCGTGAATGCGGACATCGTGGCGCTACAGGAGACGTGGCTTTTGCCTCATGACCTTGGTTTCGTCAATGAAATAAGTGACGACTTTTCGTGCCACGCGAAGTCATCGGTAGATACGTCCGAGGGGGTTCTAAGGGGTCGCCCGTACGGAGGCCTGGCGTTGCTGTGGAGGAAGTCGAAGTTCCCCAAAGTATCTATTGTGGAGTGCACTGGAGACAGGGTGGCAGGAATACAGATAAACCTGGATGGCAGTCACATTCTTGTCTTCAGTGTATACTTACCAGTTGACAAGGAAGAAAACCTGACTGACTTTACGGACTGTCTCGCAAGCGTGGCGGCTGTCACGGCCGACAGTGATGCTGAAGCTGCTTATATACTGGGCGACTACAACGCACACCCCGGTACGAGGTTTGGGATGGAACTCCAGGCGTTTTGTGCTGATCACTCGCTGGTATGCGCGGATATGGAATTACTGGCAGAGGACTCGTACACTTTTGTGAGTGATGCCCACCTATCCAGTCGGTGGTTAGACCACTGTGTGACGACACAGGCGGCACGGGACACAATCACCGCAGTGCAGGTGGACTACGATGTTTACTGGTCCGACCATTTTCCTATGTCTGTAGTGTGCGAGTTGAGTGCGATAAACAATAAAAAAGAAATTGATGGTACACCGACCTTGCCCAGTGGTGTCCGATGGGGCATTAGAGACTTAAATAGTATTAATACTTATGCAATGCACTGTGATAGTAGGTTAAGTCGAATTAAATATGAAAGTCGCAGTAGGTATTGTAATGAATGTCAGCAATTTTCATGTAAGAAACATCTGTACCTGTTAGATATTTTATATGATAGCATAGTACTGTCGCTGCAAAAAGCAGCAGTAGCAAGTTCAAGTTCCTGTCGCGGTGTACGGAAATCAGTTAAAACGGTCTTGGGCTGGAACTATCACGTAAGGGAAAGTCATGAGAATGCTAAGGAGTGTTTTCGTTGGTGGGATTGTTGTGGCAGACCACCGAGTGGGGAAGCCTTTGACAAAATGATACACACACGTAAGATTTTTAAAAACAAACTAAAGTGGTGCCAGAACAACGAGGATAAAATCCGTATGAATATTTTAGCCACTCATCGTGCTGACAAAAATTTTGGCAAGTTCTGGAAGGCTACACAAAAATTGAATCCTAAAACTAGTGTTCCAGTCAGCATTGAAGGCATACACGACACAAAGGATATCGCCGAGTTGTTCTCACATCATTTTCGGGTTCAACCGTTCCCTACCGGTGCCCCTATTGATGTGCGTAACGAGTCGCAGCCGAACTGCCAGCACTCGACCACAGGTCTCAGCCGCATCACTGCTGATGACGTGGCTAAGGTAGTTAGGCAAATGAAAAGAGGCAAATCTCCAGGCTTTGACGGACTGAGCGTTGAGCACGTTCTATATGCGGGAGATAGAGTTTTTGGCCTATTAGCTGACTTGTACAACAATTGTATAAATTTTGGATATTTACCCGATAAACTAATAAAGACCGTGGTAGTTCCTGTCCCAAAAAACAAGACCGGTGATCTTTCAAGTCTTAAAAATTACAGACCCATTTCTCTGGGAACGATTTTGGGTAAGATACTTGAGAGGTTGATTCACCCGGAATTGCAGCGCAAAATTTGTATAGACGATGCACAGTTTGGTTTTCGCCCCGGTCTCTCAACAGATTCAGCAGTTTTTAGTCTTAAAAGTACGGTAAATTACTACGTAGCTCGGCAGTCTTCCGTATATGCCTGCTTTCTTGATCTCAGTCGAGCTTTTGACCTGGTCAACTTGAAGTTGCTATGGGAAAAGCTCGATGGATCTAATGTACCGCCAAAGATTGTGAATGTGTTGAGATACTGGTACGAGAATCAAACAAATTGTGTACGATGGGGCGACACAACCTCTAATGATTACAGATTAGAGTGTGGGGTACGCCAAGGAGGGCTGACATCGCCGGACCTCTTCAATGTATACGTTAATGACCTGATTGTTGAGCTAAGAAAAACCAGAGTAGGCTGCCATATAGGCAATACATGCACAAATAACTTTAGTTACGCCGATGATATGGTGCTTCTTAGCCCATCAATCAGGGGTTTAAGAAGACTTCTGGCGGTCTGTGAGCAATATGCTAGTAGCCATGGTCTAAAATATAACGTATTAAAGACCAAAGTCGTAGTTTTCAAATCAGGAAGAGGTCCGGCAACTGTCCCGCCAGTGTTCTTGAATGGAGCGCTAGTCGAAAGAGTGGAAGAGTTCAGATACCTTGGACATATGCTCACTGAGACTCTGCTTGATGACAAAGACATAGAGCGAGAACGTAGGGCCTTGGCCGTGCGGTGCAACATGCTTGCGCGGCGGTTCGCGCGTTGTAGTGATGAAGTAAAGGTGACATTGTTTAGGGCATATTGTCTATGCTTCTATACATGTCAGCTCTGGACTAAATTCACACAACGCGCGATGAGCAAGATTAGAGTGCAGTATAATGACGCATACCGCATTTTAATGAAACTGCCAAGATACTGCAGCGCGTCTAATATGTTTGCTCAAGCCAAGGTTCCTGATTTCTTTGCCATCACACGTTCCCGCATTGCCTCTTTCTGGAGTCATCTACGAGCGTCTGACAACAGCATACTACGTGAGTTGTCTGGGTATCTGGACAATCCCATACAAAAGCACTGGATGACCGTGCACCGCGAAAGGAACAGGAAGTAACCTGACTGTGACTGCCTGCCTATTATTATTAATGGTAGGTTATTTTATTTTATTTTATACACGTTTTATATTGCTTTTAGATATTTTTACATTTTTTACATTGTATTTTAATTTTACATGGGTGTATACCTGTAAATAAAAAAACTTTATTATTATTATTTATATTATTATTATAAAATCATAGGCAAGTATCAACTTCAGTACAAAATCTGACACGCTCGGCCGCCATACAAATGAATGAACTTGTTTCTTCTATACAAATCTAATTCTGTGTTGAAAAGTCATAGTACGGCTACGGAGAGGCGACAAGTCGGTCGTGGTTTTATTTGTGCGTTTATCACAAATATTTGTTTCTTGGTCATGCTTGACAAATATCTTCCTTATTCATAAACGTCTCCCAACTTAGCAACCCGATAAGTATTGTTTGTCCCTTTCGGTGTCATGAATATGACTATAAGAACCGAAAGGGGCAAACAATAAGAATTATCGGCTTGCTAAGTCAGGAGAGGTTTATGTAGAGAAAGGGGGTACGTACGTACTCGTATTTTAGTACATAAATGTTCCTTTTCTATCTATTATGTCGTCGCTCAATCCTAGTGGATTAGTAACCCACAGGCCACGACACAAGCCTTAATTGAGCTGACCATGGGACTGGGTCGATTTTTGTAAACTTGTCCCTTGATTTGATTTGATTGCCAGTTCCTAGACCTAATTTATGTGCATCACGATAAGGATGACTAGTGTTCATTTAACAATGTTGGCGTTTGTACCTGGACATCGACTTCCTTAAATGTTGTGTTTGTGTATGCGTCAACTTCCGTTTCTTGGCATGCTTTGAATCTTGCCAAAAGAATCTCAGGATATATTTTTAGAAATATCGTGTTTGCCCACTTTTCAACGTCATCGCTTTCCCCATTGATCGTTGCCCAGGGACGTGCGTTGCGTTTGCGTATGTGTTTTGTTGTAAACGTAACTTTTCGTAGAGTCGCCATCAGTGGCCTCTACCACAAAACTTTACAAGCGTACAATTCTACAAATTTGTATAAATTCCCATACAAAAAAATGACAATTTTGTAGAATTGTACGCTTGTAAAGTTTTGTGGTATAGGAGCCTGATATATTGTCGCGTCCGGAGCGTTCAAAAATATCTAAACTCGCCTTTATTGCCATAACGATAGAGGCGTGTTCAGATATTTTTTTATGGCGACTGTATGTTTAGTAGCAGATCTGCTCCATCACAATTTGACTTCATAAAATAACTGTCAAATTCAAATCTTGAATTGCTTCACGCTAATTTGCTTAAACTTTATTGCACAGTACAAATAGGTACAAATAGCGGACTTAAAGTTATTTCTAGTTCTCTACCAGGCTAAACAGACAGATCAAGTGGGTGCTTAAAAACCGGCCAAGTGCGAGTTGGACTCCCGCATAAAGGATTCTGTAGTATCTGTCAAATAGCCAATTGATCGACCACTTACAATCTCTTTAGAACAAAATATTTACACTAATTATATCCCGTAACCTTACCGCCCATAACTCGTAAGGTAAAGGTGGATTTAGACCATAAATCATAATTTCATATTATTTCATATAGTGGGGGATAGAATGAGCAATCGCTCGTTTGATCTAAATCCACCTTAACGCAGCATCTAATATTAAATAACAGGAATCCGAGCTGTACAATCAAAAATATGTCAACGATCTTGACCCTTGTGTCTTGGGCATACGTTCTAGATAAACTAGACTTATTATTGAACGCTGTCCGGGTATAATCTGTTTGTGTCTGAGGTGGCGAACTAGTATCCTGCCATTTCGTTCCAAATGCTGAGAACTCGATTTTGTTCCCACGGGAGTGGGGCGACGCGCAAACTGTGGGAATATTATTTGCGCATCCAAGCGCATAAATATCCATTAGTGCGGTCCATGTTTGTATGGCGAAACATTCACATACACATATATTATATCAGGGTGCGCCAAAGTATTTATAAAATTGCAACTTAGATTATTGGAACTCCGAAAATTTTTCTTATACAATTTAACTTCATAATGATCGGTATTTAGAATAATCTTTGTTCATAATCATCATCACATAGAATTATTTATGTTCATAATATTGTTTTTCATACATATTTTTAGTACTAACTTTTATGTTTATATAATTTTTCACTATACTTATTTTATGCTATACATATATTCTAATGTTATAGGTATTTATTTTTATCTGTACTGGTTTTATGTATGAATTATTTTTGTTTAATTAAATATAAATCGTACTATTACTGTAAACTAGCTACCTGCACAAATCAGGTTGTGGCAGAGTAGGTATACTGTACTAAACGGGTTCCCTCTAAACTTTTTTTGTCCGAAACGCTTAGGACATAACAGACTTGACATAATCTATTTTGGCATCAACTTAATGAGACAGAAACATCACTTGGCTTAAATAACAATATTTCGAATATTATTTTGTCTGAAACTATCTTGGCATATCATTAATTACGCCGAGTGTTATCAGACAGAAATTAGATTTGCATTTTTTTTGGGCATGTAGCCACATGTTCGAAACTTGCCTTTTTCGTCAGGCAGAATTTGCTGTGAGGGTGAAAATTTCTGCAGTGAGCGAGCGAAGCGAGCGAACAAAACCTTCCGGGGCAGATCCGACTCGGATAGGTTAGGTTAGAAGACTAAGGCGGGAGCTTTGCTCCCGCCTTAGTCTTCGAGGTTATTTTTTTTTTAGCAACCTAGAAAGTACTCAGCTCAGTAACACAGTAAGTAACGTATAGAATATTACTACTACCTCGATTATATTGAGAGGTTGTAATTATTCCTTCTCTGTTATGCTAAAACAAACTATGCCGATACTTTTTATGCACATCCAGATTATGCCTCATCATAAATAGGAGCATCGAAATTATGCTCGAATAATATTCGAACAACTCGAAATCTGCCACAAAGAAATATGCTAAAGTTGAGTATGTCACAACAGTTTCTGCACAAAGCCCATTATGACTACATAGTTTATGTTATTCATAAAAGAATTATACCACAACAGAGTGAACCTAATGGGAAAATGTTTATAAATAAACAATTTATTTCAAATAACTTTATGAGTATAGATTAATCTACTTGACGACTTTAGGAGGATAAAATTTCGAAATAAAAATCGTTATGAACATTGTAGGTAGAAGTATAATTTTTAGTAAGAAAAAAAGTATGAGAAAAATTTTTCGGAGTAATGATGATTATGAGTAAAAAACGGTATTAGTAAAAATATTCGAAGAAAAAATTGTATAAGTGCCAATATGGACCCATTATATCAGCTTACATCAGTCCACCGCTGGACGTAGAGCTCTCCTATATATTGATTTAAACTTTTACGATGATCACTCGTGTTTTAACGACAAACGGGCCATAATCGCGTAAACTGACGTATGTCATTAAGTTCAGGGCTAAGAAAATAATATATGGGCAAGAATGGTCATTTGTTATACCAATCTTGGGTGGCGGGGGTCCCTACCTCTCTCGGACTAATTACTTCATTATAATCAGGATAGAACTTCAGTTCAGGTAAGTTCGTTTAATCCTGTATTTATCCTGACATTTCGGGCATGACGTTTTTTATAATGGCAATGCAATTTAATATAATCTAATACATGTATCTGTTCTTACCTTCCTTCCTGCCTAGAAATAGTGGACAAGAAAAACCTACCAAGTACGTGAATACCTGAATACTATCCATCCGCAAATGATTCATTTATATAAGGTAGGCATTAACGTAGACGTGTAAATAGCCGTACTACATATATATACGTTGTATGTAAGTACACGTATATCCGTCTTGGCAGTTTCTATTTATAGCCTAAACATTTATCCTTTTATAGGTGCAGTAGGTTGCACATGATTGGTTCGACAGTATGTTGCCGCGAAATAAACTATCCATCCCTCTTTTATTCATATAGTTAGTAAAATAAGGAAAATCTATTTCGCGGCGACATACTGACATACCAATTATGTGATAAGCATACTGGTTATGTAAGTAGCAGCAATCGGAATTTGAAAGCGAAACAATGTTGTTGCAATTTTCGGTGTATTGTATGTACATTTGAGTACATCGCACCAGACGATAATGCTTTGAAAACAATATACAGACGGATAATATTTAAAAGGCCATTTATCATAGTTTTCATATAAAATTCAGCAAACATGCTGATTTCAAATATATTTTGTAAATGTCTACATTTTTGGATCGAATGTTTAATTCAGGGAAATTCCAATATCAGATTGATGGTAGAAACGATTCCAGCGTAGGTAATTAGGTATTCTGTAAATATTTTTAAAAATTGTTTGCAGTATTTGCTATGAAAATTTACCTGGCCCCGTTTTTTGCTTCAATAAACAATCAGATTAATAATAATACGAAGGAACCCTTTCGACATGTTCTGGTGCCTTACTCGTATGGTGTGTAATGTGTAAAGCAAATATGAAACATTCGACTTATGATATGAGATTACTTGGTACTTAAAAAATTATAAGTAATATTAATCGACGAACAAATTATTCTTAGTTCTCGTCATTTCGTTCAAGTGCAAATCATCTCTTTCAATAATTTCCTGACATCAAGCGTAGGTACACGTCCATCAATATTCATTGCTTCCTGGACACTGACGTACTCCGAATTACTCCATATGTAGCCAGTCTTAGCCAGTGAAATCCGCACCATACCTAAAACTACGAGTAACTCATTGTCAGCTCATAACTAACACGATCGATACTTCCTCCATCAGCATTCCAAGTAACCGGTATTAACCAGTGCATTCCGGTTTACACCGAAATGGTAATAATCATTTGCTGCGCACTGCATGCATTACGCGGAACACATACTCGTACAATGTCCCGTTGGTAATCATCTGCTGAACCACGAACGAAGTGTTGCCTCTCTCGCACTTGTGAATTCGTGCTTAAGTGTGACAGGGAGGCAACACTTCGTTCGGGGTTCGCGGTAGGGCCTCCGTACTTCAAAATCCGCAAACTTGGGAGAATAGATATTTCTCTGTCACCCTAATGACGCCTTCGTTGGAGTGCGAGAGACAAATACCCGAAATTTACGAAATTTGGTGTTTACGGTAGTATGCCCTACAACCATTATTTCTTGTACGTGATTCAGTTTTGGTTCGGCTTGTCAGTTTTTAGTATTTAACTACCTTATTCATAAACGTTTACTAACTTAACAAGCCGCTAATATAGTACATTACTGCAGCCGCCGGGAAATAGGGGGTTGCAGGCTGAGTATTATAGACGGCCGACCGTAGGGAGGCCGGCTAGTTACGAAGCCTGCAAGCCCCTTTCACGGCTAGGCATGTATAGTGCTTTTCTCAAACTAATGCAATGAAATAAATAAATACACCATACAATTAATAAATGTTTAATATGGTATAATTTAAACACAGTGCTGCCAAGTCTTGTATTTTCATATTTGCAGCCTTAAACATACTGGCAATTTTAGGTACCTACCTATGCTATGCTTAACTACATTTTCACTCCATTTATAACATGAGTTAAACTTAAAATAATATATGTTAAGAATAGTTACAATCTCACTTTAAGTATTTTAGTAATACATTTTCTGAAAAACCATGGGCATTTTTTTCAGTCTTCCAACTTAAGAAACTTTCATAAGTTTTCATGTATCTTTCTATTGATTTTGGCGGCAACAAGTTATTTATATTATAGCTAACTGAGCCTCCGCCCTTAATTCTGGCGGTGTACAGATTGTTTCTTCATTCCTGCTATCATCGGAACTCATATTTAATCTTATTTTATGAACATCGACAATAAAAAATTAATTCCACTTGAATAAAGGTTTTTTTTTAATTACCCTTTAATCCCGCCAAAATGTTTTTTTTTTAAGGAAATGATCCATTTTCCGCTTGTGCAGTTTTTGGATAAACCGTATTAGGGCTTATACACAACCTAATAATTCGGTATCAATGATAAATAAAAATATAAAGCAAATGATATTGAATGTTTTCTTGTTACTGGTGAATTGAGTTTCGTTAATATTTAATAAGTTGAGGTATAAAATTGAAATAAATCTAATCATACAGATTTTTTATCAGTTCGTGTGTAATAGGCATTAACGCGAATATTTTTGGTCCGATAAAGTTCGGACCTATTAAAAAAACAGTTGCTTAACCTGTTTATGAACACAGACGCCATGTTTATTTTCAAATTAAAAACAAAATACTTCCCGGCCTAGGCCTGCAACGACATATTTCCCGGCGGCGAATGACACACGTAATGACAACATTTCATTGCATGTTTGAGAAAATTGTATTTGCCGTGTGGTGACGTCAGTAAGAATACATTTATCGCCACCCCAACTCCTCCTGCGGGTGTCGCAAGAGTCGACTAAGGGATTGAAGTGTCACTGACCATTCTACAACATTGATGATGGGCAGCAGCGTCATCATAGTGGACACATTACTACGATCGTCAATCCGCATGCCCAGCGTGGCGATTATGGGCATTTACCTCCTAATGCATCTAGACGCATAGATAGTGGAAGAGGCCTGCGTCCAGTAGTGAACTAACATAGGCTGATGTTGAATAATTGTCTGTCCCTTTCGGTCTTAACAATGTGTCCATAAGAGCAAAAGGGATAAACAATTATTAGCGGCTTGTTAAGTTAGCAGACGTTTATGAATAAGGGGGTAAGCCATTAGTAGATCATGATAGCCCCCCTCGATTATGATGCGAAATATTTACTAGTTAATCTGTTTCCGTTAGCCGTGTGGTGACGGCAGTAAGAATACATTTGTTACCACCCCAACTCCTGTGGGTGTCGTAAGAGTCGACTAAGGAATTGAAGTGTCACTGACCATTCTACAAGATTGATGATGGGTAGCAGCGTCATCATAGTGGACAAATTACTGCGATCGTCAATCCGCTTGCCCAGCGTGGCGATTATGGGCATTTACCTCCTAATGCGTCTATACGCATAGATAGTGGGAGAGGCCTGCGTCCAGTAGTGAACTAACATATTAGGCTGATGATGAATAATTGTCTGTCCCTTTCGGTCTTAACAATGTGTCCATAAGAGCAAAAGGGACAAACAATTATTAGCGGCTTGTTAAGTTAGCAGACGTTTATGAATAAGGGGGTAAGCCATTAGTAGATTCTATCGTGATAGCCCCCCTGATTATGATGCGAAATATTTACTTACTAGTTAATCTGTTTCTGGGATTAGATTAATTGTGTGTACATACAACCCAGGATCGTTACATACCGTTTTATTAATTGTGAAATGTATATGTACTTTAATTACCAGTAGAAAACCAGTCTTGAAAGCTGGTTAGATATTAATACGGGTTTAATCTCATATCGCCTATAAAGAGACGTCAACTTGGAAAATGTTTTTTCACCTAAGTAGTCTGGTATTATCTTACCAATTGGCATAAGTACAAATATAAGTATACAGGGCAAATATAAGTATTTAGCTTACAATTGATGTACCTATTTCTTAGTGGCAAATAAAAGCGACACGGCGATATGTATAGTTACTATAAACATCGCCATGTCTCTTTTGTTTACACGGGAACGCTTATCTTTTGTTCCTTTCTATAGCCATTTTTTTTAATAAACTAATAGTGTGGGTAATGCTGGGTTTACACGGGCTTAGTACTTGTCATTAGTGTAGGTGGTTAGGGACTTATATGTACAGTGACAAGTGGCAAGGAACCGTCTACACATTGGTATTAGTAAATGGTATTAGTTTGCTTTAAGTACCTAATCACTAATCAGAATGCACTTGTCATTAAATGTTTACACTACTCGACAAGTGACAAGTATTAGTAGATTTTTAGTTGGGGGTAGGTGCTTGTCGCTTAGTAAATAGGATCGGCTTCTAATCACTTGCACTTGCAGTTGTACTAATACTAAGCACTTATACAACATGTTTACACACAGTTCACAAGTGTAAGTGACAAGTACTAAGCATTAGCTACTAAGCCCGTGTAAACCCAGCATAAGTCCGACATATTTTAATTTTAAGGAAAGTATGTCATATGCGTCTTAAGCTGGGTTTACACGGGCTTAGTAGCTAATGCTTAGTACTTGTCACTTACACTTGTGAACTGGGTGTAAACATGTTGTATAAGTGCTTAGTATTAGTACAACTGCAAGTGCAAGTGATTAGAAGCCGATCCTATTTACTAAGCGACAAGCACCTACCCCCAACTAAAAATCTACTAATACTTGTCACTTGTCGAGTAGTGTAAACATTTAATGACAAGTGCATTCTGATTAGTGATTAGGTACTTAAAGCAATCGAAGTGTTCTGTTTACTTTGTTTTCCGAGTCAAATTCAACCACTGTCTTGTCCATAAACGCTTATTTTTGAACACTTCTCCTTGCAGATCTTGTATTATAGACATTAAAGTAATATTAGAGTAATGCCTAAAAACATTTTTTAACACTAGTCGGCGGCGATAATCCATGGCGAGATCTTATAAACTAATACCATTTACTAATACCAATGTGTAGACGGTTCCTTGCCACTTGTCACTGTACATATAAGTCCCTAACCACCTACACTAATGACAAGTACTAAGCCCGTGTAAACCCAGCATTATGCTGTTGAGTAAGGGGTGGAAATCAGTTGGTAGGACTTTCCTGATAGACGGTCTTACCCGCACCTTATGGAAATGTTCACGTGACTTTTCGTTCGAAGCTGTTATTCTCATACATTTATTACCGTATATTTACGACTGCAGAATGGCATCTTGGCTAGGCCTTCGGGAGGGCTACCGAGCCACAATTGACGTCTTGTCTCCCTGTCACACTTATATATGAATTCGCAGGTGCAAAAGAAAGGCAATAGGTAGGCCCATAGTATGAAAAAAATCTTGGCTTCTCCGAAAAGATGGATGCCAAGGTTAATAGCTGGATAACGTGGTTGTTGTTGTTGCCCCATTTGGCGCTCAACGCACCGGCTAGACTAGACTACACGCAAAATGGCGGCCTTCGCTTTAACGCTTACGGCTTGTGGCCCTACCGCGAAAAACGAAATTCGTAAATTTCGAGGATTTGTCTCGCTCACTCTAATGACCTGCCTGCTTCATCCCCGAGTAAATACAAGGTGTAAGTCTAAAGGTGCATTCAGATCAAACGAGCATTCGCTATTTTAACCCTCTACTCTACGAAATTCGATCGTTACACAAAACGTGATTTGTTGATTTCGTAGAGTGGGGGAGATAATAGCGAATGCTCGTTTGGTCTGAATGCACCTTTATACGGGCGGAGCTCTTTAACGGGTGTTAGTTTAGAACATAATAAGTACATTTAGACAACTTTTACTTAAAATTAGAGCAACAAAATTATCCATACAAAACAATTTGGCGCGCAATGTAGAGCAACACACTGAAATTAAACGCTCGTTGACAGCTTATTTCAAAAGCAGATGTAATAACTGCCATATCGATATTAACATTAATGTTCATACCTACATTGCTGCTCCGAAAATCATTAAAAAAATGTGTGGTGTCATAATTAAGTGTAACTTAAAAAAAACTCGTAGTCCATGATTACACTGATGAATTCCATGCCTGGTTTCATTTATCGCCCGTATTAGATTTACACGCGGTATATAAATAAATGTTCATTTGTCACCACCCCAACTCTTCCTGCGGTTGTCGTAAAAGTCGACTAAGGGATTGAAGTGTCACTGACCATTATTTGATAAAAGATTGACGATGGGCAGCAGCGTCATAATAGTGGACACATTACTGCGATCGCCAATCCGCTTGCCCAGTATGGCGATTATTGGCATTTATCTCCTAATGCATCCATACATAGGTAATAGGAGGTTTAAGTCCAGCAGCCGACTGAAATAGACTGATGATGATTTCATGAATAACGTTCGATGACGTCACATTTCACGTGCCCGCTGCATTTGACTCCTAACTCCCGAGGGGAAATTAGAGCCATCCATATATTTAGATGCGGCAATGTTACTTTACTAGACATCTATCTATCTGTTACTATTTCCATAATACGATAATGTTACCTTACTGACTAGGAGAGGATGACTGTATAACATCTCATCACGTGTTTTTTTTTTAAATTAATTGCTGTAATTTACAAACTTGTAAATACATAAAGGTACATACGAGTATGCTCTTTCATAGATAGATAAAATAAAAGCTTTTTGTCCAACTCCAATAATTATTTGCACTTATTTGACCGCGTGTCTGAAATAAATCTTGTTACTAATATTTTGATTTTATCAGTTGAAGCTCTAATATATTAATAAATAATAATTAATGTGCAACTAACAGACAGACATTGAAATGTTGTAATATATTTGCAACACCGCATGTCTGCTTTGAACAAAGGCGTGATAATTATATTTCTTTAATTATACTCGCTTTGTTTTCCAACGTTCATTGTCCCTGTGTTGCGCATACATTTCTTTAATTAATGCTTAATTAGGATATGTATACAAATTTTTGCTTGGGTAAGGTGAAACGGCTTTTTTAATGGGGTAAGACAAAAAGCTACTTGCAGACGCTGCGCCAGAAGAACGACTTTTTGTATGTATGTATGTAAATTCTTTATTGTACACAAAACAGGTAAAAATACACATATTAACAGTAAATTAGACAGGTACAAAGGCGAACTTATCCCTGTAAGGGATCTCTTCCAGTTAACCTAATTTGTCTTACCCCATTAAAAAACCGTTTCATCTTACCCCACCTTACCTTATTTTTATCGATATTTATATCTGTTTATTTATTACAACACTAGCCTTAATTGAGACAAGACAAAAAGCTATCAGCATACGCTGTACCAGAAGGACGAATTTTGTCTTACCCCATTAAAAAAATCGTTTCATCTTACCCCACCTTACCTTAAAAATAAACTCAGCGGGATTCGAACCCGGGACTTCAACAGAACAGAGACAATATTTCATCATCATCACGTCATCAGCCTGTGATAGTCCACTGCTGGACGTAGGCCTCTCCTATTAACTATGCGTATAGACACATTTAGGAGGTAAATGCCCACAATCGCCACGCTGGGCAAGCGGATTGGCGATCGCAGTAATGAGTCCACTATGATGACTTGATGACGCTGCTGCCCATCATCAATCTTTTATCAAATAATGGTCAGTGACACTTCGATCCCTTAGTCGACTCTTACGACACCCGCAGGAGGAGTTGGGGTGGTGACAAATGTATTCTTAATGCCGTCACCACACGGCGCGAGACAATATTTATTCTGTACCAATAGGAACACAACATTAAGTATGATGATGATGTCTGCATCTGCCCCGACAACTAATCTAATGCTGGGTTTACACGGGCTTAGTACTTGTCATTAGTGTAGGTGGTTAGGGACTTATATGTACAGTGACAAGTGGCAAGGAACCGTCTACACATTGGTATTAGTAAATGGTATTAGTTTATAAGATCTACCTAATCACTAATCAGAATGCACTTGTCATTAAATGTTTACACTACTCGACAAGTGACAAGTATTAGTCGATTTTTAGTTGGGGGTAGGTGCTTGTCGCTTAGTAAATAGGATCGGCTTCTAATCACTTGCACTTGCAGTTGTACTAATACTAAGCACTTATACAACATGTTTACACACAGTTCACAAGTGTAAGTGACAAGTACTAAGCATTAGCTACTAAGCCCGTGTAAACCCAGCTTAATAGTTATTATTAATAACTCGTGTATTTCTGGTTCACTTGGTGTTATTTTATCCCACACGATACATCAATGTTACGGCCAATTGACGTCATTTTGACGTCATCTTTTAAATTCTTCGTTGGAATGTATTGTTGCTATGTGCAGAGTTCAAATAAATAATTTACTTATATACCTACTATCAATATTCAATTTCAGAACATCACATTATTGTTGTATGAGTATGTTTTGGTTTTTATTTGTATTGATGAACCATTTTTTTTTCAAATTTGCGGTTCCCACGTTTTTTAGGATTTGGAATTTTTATATGATTTATAAAGTACTCACGATTCTGAGTAGAACTCATATAAAAAAGTGACAACTTATATGGTGCCCCTTATTATGGTGAACCTTAATAAGAATTCAAATAAGTACATGTTACCTGTATTTTTATGTGATGTGTAACTATAATACTTACCCAAATACTTTTCTTACATCCGTCGTTACGTAATTTAAAGCGAATTATATAATGTTATGAATATGAAGTACGAGTATTATGTGTTTATATTTGATCAGTCATCTTTAAAATCGTGTCTTGACGATTTTGTAAATGTAAAGGCTTTACTTACATTAATATTTAGAACTGTGCTAATGTACTAAATTTACGAGTAAACCTCAGTGCTGCCACCTAGTGACCACTTTAGTACAATCATTAAACAATACAATACACATTTTGCTAAAAATTATTGATTTATGCACATTTTAAGTAACGTAGCCAAAACTCCTATTAGGAAAGTATTCGATAAACAAGGTGCCTAGCATGTTTAATGGATTGATCGTCGTTTTATTGGTGACAACTAGTATTTCTTTGGATCAAATGTTGTTCAGTGTTCACACTATCATAATCATAAACAAAACATCAAAGCTCGATAATGAAAACCAATATCAAAATATAAGCGGGTTTCAAAGAAAAATAGTTTTTATCTAGGTTGTAAATATAATCTATATTTCTGTAAGGGACGGTTGAAACTTTGTAAAGTTTTGTCAAAGCGCGCCAAGCTCGATGTTTGGGCAAGCTGCCGAGCAATAATTGAATCCGTTCTAAATTTAAACTCGCCAATGGGACGCCGTCATTTGTTTTTCGAACGTTGATGTCACGTGTCTGGGGGCTCGCCGGTTCGGAATGTTCTTATTTTAAATTTTATTACTCGATCAACGGTTTCTGGCCAGTGTAAACTGATAGTCCAACGTTTGTTCAAACATTGGGTGACGTTAGAGCGCGTGACATTGTTTGATCAAATATGTGACGTGTGATTTTTCACATCTATAATATACATTCATAGTTTGAAGAGCCAAAAACTATTATGCGTAGCTGCTGTCAATTAATCCTTCCTGCTTATTTATGGATGCAATAATATCTCTACAACATATAATTATAGGAATTTTATGAGCTTGTTTTCGACCTTGTCTTTATTAAAATACTTTCTCATTCAAGATTGAAAACAAATTTATAATTGACACAAAAAGTGCATCTACAATGTACATAAATCAATGAACATATTTATCTATACACGATGATTCTTAATCCGTGATCGGAGTAGAAAAACATTAAAATTTAACTTATTTTTTTTTTTTTTATTTATTTCATATTAAAATTATACATAAGGTTAAATACAAAGGCGCCATAAAACCCTATCGGGTTTGTCTCGACACCTGAATCGCGGGAAGATATTAATTTATATACATTATACATCACAATTTTGTAATTTATACATATAAATAGGTATCAATATGTTGAAAATGATATTCGTCGAGGTCTCACGTTATTTGGTCACTGTTTAATTAATTAAAAGTGAAAACCTAATTAAAACAATTTACCACTTAATACATGGTCATCCTACAGTATAAAGTTTAACTATGATACGTCAAGTGCCATCAGTATGGCGGGAAATGGAAAATTTGACGGATCTTATGTCAATAAAGACTTCTATCTACTCATTATCTAATCAGTGCAACACTGATGCGACGAAAATAATTGATAGGAGATTAACATAAAGTGTATTACCTAGACTTTTAATTTGCAAGCGAAATCTAGTAGTACACCAAACGAAGGAAACTCAGAGGAAAAAACTCGTGTATAAGCGAATTTTGGCATAGTTGTAGGAAATGGTGTTTTAAACCACATACTAAAAGTACTGGTGGTTAGGGGTGGAGCTTAGGGGGGGAGGGGGGTGTAAAGGTCCTTAATTTTAATTTTTCGTAAATAACTCGTAAACCGTGGCTTATAGCAAAAAATGTTCTAATACATAAGTAATCTACATAAAATTCTCTACAAAAAAGACAAATGCATGTTTCCTCTGGGATCACTGTGTCATGAGATAAGAAAGCAAGAAGGTAGACAATAAAGAAATAAACACGTTTGTTTAAGTAGGTATAGCACATACAGAATGCTCGCAAGCATTCCAAAAGATTTTAATGTTCAATTCCTGTCCATATTTAGAGTCTTTAATGTTACACAAAATTTCCTGGATTCGGCTTGGTTTCAGAGATAATCAACCTTTTTTTCGAAATAAGTTTTTCGACGTAACTCGTCATAAAACTTCTTTTTGATTGCAATGCTACCGCAATGTGTTTTAATATTATCACAACTTTGGCCTGGCAATCAAAAAATGGGAATAGACTTGACGAAATAACCTGTCCCAAAAAAAATATTCAAATAAATAATTTTAAAAGATTGTTGTCATGATAAAAAGTACTGGAAATGTTAAAAAGTATTCAAAAAGTGTAAAAAAAAAGAGAAAAAAAAAATTTTTTTTTCGTGGTATTTGACATTAGGTGTCATAATCATTTTTGTTTATTTTGATATCTACAATGCATACTTAAAATCTTTTGGAATGCTCGCGCCCGGGCGCGCCCTGTATACTTATTTGTAAAAATAAAAAAACTAATTATCTTCTAAATCTAAAATATTCTTATAATCATCGTCAAAAGATTTTAACTATGCATTCTAGACATCAAGACAAACAAAAAATATTATGAGACCTAATGTGAAATACCACCAAAAAAAAATTTTTTTTTTCTCTTTTTTTTACACTTTTTGAATACTTTTTAACATTTCCAGTACTTTTTATCATAACAACAATCTGTTAAAATTATTTATTTGAATATTTTTTTTGGGACAGGTTATTTCGTCAAGTCTATTCCCATTTTTTGATTGCCAGGCAAAAGGTGTGGTAATATTAAAACACATTGTGGTAGCATTGCAATCAAAAAGAAGTTTTATGACGAGTTACGTCGAAAATCTTTTTTCGAAAAAAAGGTTGATTATCTCTGAAACCAAGCCGAATCCAGGAAATTTTACGTAACATTAAAGACTCTAAATATGATCAGGAATTGAACGTTAAAATATTTTGGAATGCTCGCGAGCATCCTGTATGTGCTATACCTACTTAAACAAACGTGTTTATTTCTTTATTGTCCACCTTCTTGCTTTCTTATCTCATGACACAGTGATCCCAGAGGAAACATGCGTATATCTTTTTTGTAGAGAATTTTACGTAGATTACTTATGTACTAGAACATTTTTTGCTATAAGCCACGGTTTACGAGTTATTTACGAAAAATTAAAAATAAGGACCTTTACACCCCTCTCCCCCCGTTAGCTCCACCCCTAACCACCAGTACTTTTAGTATGTGGTTTAAAACACCATTCCCTACAACTATGCCAAAATTCGCTTATACACGAGTTATTTCCCCCGAGAGGCAGCTTTTGGTCTTCGTTAGGTGGGCTATAGAGGAAGTGAAACGATTTGTTTTCAAACAGTACAATTTAATTAAATAAAAACAATAAACCTGCATACTTGACCCACTCGAAATCTTCTCGCTGCTTGCCTAGTGCTCCTTCGAGGATCTCAAGCAAAGAATCTAAGATTCGTAGATCCAGATCGTCAGGATTATGGCGAGGTTGTCCGGGTGCTTGAGCATGTTGCGGCACTGTAAACTGTCCGTAGTCGCGAAGGTGCATGGAATCGGAATGTTTGGATAAAGTTCATGAAATAACTGTTGGGTTCGCCTTGTGCTATTCGTTTGTATTGACAAACGTACAGTATCGTAACGCTCTATGTTTGAGTACGGATATGGTGGAGGCGTGCATTTTGGAGAATAAGTATAATTTTCTCATTCAATATCCGCGACTGTGACTTTGTTTATTATGCGTATGACAACAGTGATTGACAATGTCATGGGCAAGGTTTACTCATAAATTGACAATTGCTAATAAGTTTGTAAAGCGATTAAAATACAAACTTATTAAAACCGATATGGTAGTAGAGTGACAAGGATTTTAGGATAAAATTTATTTCAAAATTAAAACATAATTAAAAAAATAATAAGTTTGTTTCCAGGTAATTACTACTTTAACGTAATCCCCATCATTGACTGAGTTAGAAAGAGACTAAGGCGGGAGCAAAGCTCCCGCCTTAGTCTTCTAACCTAACCTATCCGAGTCGGATCTGCCCCGGAAGGGTTTGTTCGCTCGCTTCGCTCGCTCACTGCAGAAATTTTCACCCTCACAACAAATTCTGCCTGACGAAAAATGCAATTTTCGAACATGTGGCTATATGCCCAAAAAATGCAATTCTAATTTCTGTCTTATAACACTCGGCGTAAATAATGATATGCCAAGATTGTTTCGGACAAAATAATGTTCGAAATATTGTTATTTACGCCAAGAGATGTTTCTACCTCATTAAGATTATGCCAAGTCTGTTATTTCCTAAGCGTTTCGGACAAAAAAAGTTATTCCAGATAGAGGGAACCCGTTTAGTACAGTACTCTGCCAACCTGATTTGTGCAGGTAGCTAGTATTTACAGTAATAGTACGATTTATATTTAATTAAACAAAAATAATTCATACATAAAACCAGTACAGATAAAAATAAATATAACATTAGAGTACCTATATAGCATAAAATAAGTATAGTGAAAAATTATATAAACATAAAAATTAGTACAAAAAATGTTTATGAAAAACGACTGTATGAACATAAATAATTCTAAGTAATGATAATTATGAACAAAAATTACTTCTAAATACCGATCATTATGATGTTAAATTTTATAAGAAACATTTTCGGAGTTCCAATAATCTAAGTTGCAATTTTATAAATACTTTGGCGCACCCAGTATTGACAAATGGCGCATCATACAAAAAATTAGACCTACCCTATTATGACAGTCAGCGGTCATCTCTCTTTATCACTCTATTGATGTCTTCCCTTGGAGCGACAGAAACTGCATGATGCTCGAAATTTACGAACTTCGAGGTAGAAACAGAAGGCCATGAACCACGGATTGAGCCTGTCACACTTATGTTCGAATTTACAAGTGCGAGAGAGGCAACGCTTCTTTTGTCCGCGGTAGGCCCTTACCTTTTGATTTCACCTAAAGGTGCGTTCAAACCAAATGAGCATTCGCTATTCTAACCCCCCACTCTACGAAATTCGATCGTTACACAAAACGTGATTGGTTGATTTCGTAGAACGGGGGATAGAACAGCGAATGCTCTTTTAGTTTGAACGCACCTTAACACAGTTGCGACTCACATCTTAAGAATTCATGTCGCCAGCCATTTCGCAAGCTATAAAGTTGCGAAACGGACGCAGATAAAAGAGCGTCATCCAGCGATGCGCAGTTAATGTCACAAGGGAGTAATAAGAACGATTGCGGTGAGGACATTGTTTGCGATGATGACATGCGACGCTGGAGTTAATACTCTTGCGGAAGTCAGTACAGTCTCCATCAGATTGTTTTTATGTGACGAATGTAGACAACTGAGCTCTCAGCCCACCTGATGGAAAGCAGGAACTGAGGCCCATGGACATAGTGACCAAAAAATCGCACGGCAGCGCACTCTGAGGACATAGATGGATTGCCTCTATCTATGCCAGTAATTACACCGGCTATCTTACCCCCAAACCGGAACACAGTACTAACTATTTAGCGACAGGTTAACGGGTAAGACGGTGGTAGCTATCCGGGCGGACCCTGCACGAGGTCCTACCGCCAGGAAAATATCTTATATATCTTTATATAAATTTAGTGCGTGATGTGACAGATAGGGCGATAAATGGCGCTACCTTTTGGGCCCACACGGTCTGAAACCATCGACACGAGAAGAAGAAGTGCTTAATTGTCGTTGCAAACCTGACTGAGAGTTTTTAATTGAGGGGTTTTCGTTTCACGCTAATTGGATGTCCCTAAAAGTGAAAAAGCTCCAAGACGTCAATTTCAATTTCAATTTAAGCTCAAGAAGAGTCAAGTAGAGCATTGTCTTTTACACCGCTGATGACAAAGTTTCCGAGTGTCCTAGGGTTTCACTTGATTGACTGACTGTACGCTTCAAGTTCAAAGTACCCAGTAAGATCTTCAGACCCTTAAGCAGGCACAGGGGATATATTTACCACATGCGGCACTTGAAACTGTTATTCTATTTTCAATACGTAAGACTGACATTTGATCGTAATTGATCTGTCAGCCTGCTTAAGGGATAACAACGGCGACTCGACTCTATGCCAAATATTGAAATTTAAACCATGTCATATGCGGCCTTAGCACATCTTGTGTTTGACAGTAACTCGCAGCTAGCCATAACTATTCGATTGTACTAATTAAAAAGAGACATGTGGCTGCGAGTTGCTGTCAAACACAAGATATGCTAGCCCTTAATAAGGCATCAGTCACACCTAAATTTCATTGGCTTTGACACTAATTAAATACCAGAATAAGTTTCAAAATGAGGTGGTAAATATATTACTATTGCCCTATTAAGGGCTAGACTCGCTTTTCTAGGTTTAATTTAAAAAATAATAATTTAATTTCAAAGTGATTTCTAGTGGCCGTTGTTATAATGTGCAAAAACCTTTACAAGTACCTCACCAGCCTTTCAACTTGTTTCCAATGTATCACTTTACAATAACACTTCCCTGTCAGTGAAAGCAATTCCTCATTTACTTATTACGAAACCGTGAAATGTGACATCTCTATATCATTTCCTAATCAAGTGACAACGTAGAAAGCGAATACAGGCAGCATTGTTGAAATGCATTGTCGTGTCATGTCAGAGCTGCTTGTGTACCAAATTGTATTATAGAGATTTCGAATAATATAATTATGTACATACATACATACATACATCATCAGCCTAATATCTCAGTCCAGTGCTGGACGTAGGCCTCTCCGATTAACTATGCGTATAGACGCATTAGGAGGTCAATGCCCCTAGTCGTCACACTGGGCAAGCGGATTGGCGTTCGCAGTAATGTGTCCACTATGATGACGCTGCTGCCCAAGTGCCCATCATCAATCTTCATCATCAGCCTATGATATGTAGTCCACCGCTGGATATATGGACTCTCCTATTAACTATGCGTATAGACGCATTAGGAGGTAATGCGTCTATACGATAATACCCATAATCGCTACGCTGGGCAAGCAGATTGGCGATCGCAGCAATGTGTCCACTATGAGGACGCTGATGCCTATCATTAATCTTATATCAAAGAATGGTGAGTGACATTTCAATCCCTTAGTCAGCTACGGCACCCGCGGGAGGAATTGGGGTGACCAATGTATTCTTACTGCCGTCACGACACGGCCATATAACTATGTGTATAAAATGTATAATAGTATGGTAGGTACTGTGGCGTAAGGTCCAACGAACTGTCATAATAAATATTCTTAAAACCACTACTTTAGGAATCTTGTTATCTAAAATAAATAAAAAAAATTGATTCAAGTGAATTCCCATGAAATTAAATTAACCAAGTTCTAGAAATTTTCTTTAGTACCATTGTCTTTGGGCCCCTGTATTCGAGCTCAACCCTCAGTTTGGCGTCCATTTACTAGTCGTAATCCATTACAATATTAATAAACTTCCAAATACAATAGAATTTCGATATGTTGTGTCCAGTACTTACGAATAGCATGAATCTCTCAACTGCTTGGATTGGATCCTACTCGTGCCTACGTAGCGCTGCCTAGTGGCAGAAAAAATATCGAAAATCCTCATTCGATTCCAAGAATTTTTGATTACTTAGCTTCGCTTAGGTGCTTAACTATTACAATGGAAAGGTGAATAAGTACAAATATATATTTGACTTCAGCGACGAACTGTACAATTCTGTCTTCCCAAATAAATCCCATCTAATTCATGTCTCAAAATCTTGCTACAAAACCATTAAATCCCATCTGGCGTGCCACGATAAAACGAACCCAATCTTCTGTTTCATTAAGCCGAAATTGCCATTCGATCCCCGGCTGAGCCCGTATATTGAATCAGGTGTAATCAACCGAACAAATGAAGCCTACGGTCTGTGGAATACTGATAAGCCTAGCTGTTCACTAAATATATTGTAAAGGATAGAAACCGGTTTGAAACCGGAACCGAACTTTATACCTAATTTTGACAACATTACCGGTTTACCTAATGTATACTCGAAAAACAAAAGCAGTTTTGTGTGTGTTATTTCACATAAAAACTCAACCTGCTCAAAGGAAACGATGAACCCATTCCTAGACGCATTGTATTCGCAGATTCAATTAGTATTTTATTATTAATAACACAAAAACATGTTTCTATTGCATGTAATCCTATTTTCTTAATTATCTCTTACAATTATTCAATGATAATTATGTACGATTTAAATTGATATACAATATGCCGCCTGCCTGTAGTTTCCTGACGACAATCCTGCTTTCTCCTAAAATACTCGTTTCCTAAAAACCTACGCTATAAAACATTTAAATCCCATCTGTGCGTGCCATGATAAAAAGAAAAACAATCTTCTATTTCATTAAACCCAAATTGCAAACTGCGTATATTCAGGTGTAATCAAGCAAAGAGATGAAGCCTGCGGTTTGCGGAATACTGATATGCCTATCTGTTCACAAAAGGCATTGGTAAAGGATGGAAACCGGTTTTAACAAGAACCGGAAAATCCGATTCCAACTAGAGGTGTGCGCCACGCCGGCGCGGCGGCGCCGCGCCGCGGGACCCACGCCGCCGCCGCCGCCGCCGACGTTTTCAAAATCCACGCCGCGACAAAAATTTTGCGGAATTAAATCATTTGAATTACGCGCCACGCTGATCATATTGGCATTAAACAACAATATGCTTGCGAAATATCGACAAGCGGTTCCATCTGACCGAAATGCCACTTCTGGATTACAGATTTTCAGGCCTATAAAGGAGATTAATACGTACCTACGAAAAAAAACACACTACTCGAGTAGAATTGTTCCCAATTTTACAGAATTCTATTATATTGTATTCTTCACATCGTCGATCTCACAGTGTCTGAAGACAAAACACTTCAACACATGCGTTCCACCGGTCGTGACGTACGGAGCCGAAACGTGGACACTGACGGTACGGCTGGTCCACAAGTTCAAGGTCGCTCAGCGAGCTATGGAAAGGGCTATGCTCGGCGTCTCTTTGCGGGTCGAATCAGGTCGGGTTGAATCAGAAATGAGGTTATCCAGAGTGATCGACATAGCCCATAGTGTTAGCAAGCTGAAGTGGCAGTCGGCTGGCATTATTAGCCGTAAACCCGACAACTTTTGGGGGAAACGAGTGGAGACCGCGTCTCGGCAAGCATAGTGTAAGACGCCATCAGGCAAGGTGGAGCGACGATTTGCGTAGGATGGCCGGCAGGAGCTGGATGCAAGCAGCCAATGAACGAAAACTGTGGCGTGAAATTGGGAAGATCTATGTCCAGGACTGCGATAGGCTGATGATGATGGTGGATGTTTTTTCATTATCTACGTTAGGCCACCATAGGAGGCGTAATGACTGTCTATTAACTGATTCTATTAATTTAAGCGTTTGCCATGGATGATTTTGTACTTCTTGAATAAGATATTTTTAGAGGAAAAACCGGCCAAGTGCGAGTCGGACTCGCGCGCGAAGGGTTCCGTACCATTATCAATTTATTATTAAAAAATACAGTTAAATCAACCTACCTCAAAAACTATAGGAGATAATTTAATCAAACTAAAAATCGTTGATAGAGTTTTTTAATGTGCATAACATATATTTTTTTTAGAATTTTACATCACGTAGTTTAAAAAATAGAGGGGGGGGACACATTTTTCAGACTTTGAGAGCTGATATCTCGAAAACGATTTTCTTAAATAACAAAGAGATTTATAAACCTTCATATCATTTTCAAAGACCTTTCTATTAATACTCCACACGCTTATATACAACTAAAAATTTTTTTCTATATCTCAGTTACATGTATGGAGGGCCCCCACCCCAATGGTTTTTTTTACAATTTAGTATCATAATCCTGTAGCGGTTCATACAACACATATCCATACCAAATTTCGTTACTGTAGCATTTATAGTTTCCGAGTAAATCGGCTGTGACAGACGGACAGACGGACAGACGGACAGACGGACATGACGAATCTATAAGGGTTCCGTTTTTGCCATTTTGGCTACGGAACCCTAAAAAGGAGATGTAAGCTAAAAAATTTGCATTTGAAAAATTTGCTGTCGCTTTGCACGGCTTAGAAATAGATAACTGCAGCTTCGCCTGATAATACCTAAGTAAAATTGACGAAAACAAGGTTTTTTTGTCCCATGTTTTCTCCTCCAAAAATAGACCAATTTGTAACAAAAAATTTTTCATAAGCGTTTTAAGAAAGATGCTTCTCATCATGTCGGTATGTTTCCTGTTTTTGGACAGTATACGAAATATTTTTTATCAGTACATTAAAACGCGTTCAAAATTTGGCTATTTTTGCAGTTTTTGTAGGCTTGTTATAAATAATAACGTCAAACAAAGCAAAACACACCTACATGCGCGATGCAAAAATAGATTTTAAATGGAAAAAAAAAATATTTTTTCGTGTGTACACCGATGTATGATTAGCAGTGTGGGTGATGATGGTACAAAGAGGTTGTAAAGCTGGGTATCTGTAGTATTTGAAATCTGGAGTACCTGTTGGGAATTCGTAGTATTGGGAACGTGTAGTATTGGGAATCTGTAGTGTTGGGTAGGTATTTGTAGCATTCGAAATCCGTATTATTGGGACTGACAATATCTGTAGTATTACTTCTTAGGGCTTGTCCATTAATCACATCATACGATTTTGGCCTATTTTAGACCCCTCATCCCCCATGGTGATACTTGGTGACATTTTCAGGACCCCCCCTAGCCAATATGACGTTTAATTTTTTCCAACTTAAGTAGTCCTTTTAATAACACTTCAATTTACGTACTTTATTGCACACGTGATGGGAAAAAAACTTTCTTGCCAACTACGAGGTAAATGTCCGTGAAGTTTAAAAACTCAGTTCAGGATATGACATCTGGTTATGTTTTAAAAAGTATGCTGTTCAACAGAGTGACAAAAAATTACACGTGATTTGTCCGATGACCCCCCCTCCCCTATGGTGATAATTGGTAATTTTTTCTTATACAGTATTACGTGATTAATGGACAAGCCCTTATCTGTAGTATCGGAATCTGTACAATTGGGAATGTGTAGATGTGTAGACAAAATGTCACGACTCGACCCATTGAGAGTTAATAAAATAATTTTCGTACACGATAATTACAACAATTGTCGCATAAAATGCAATCTTATAATTTTTTATGTGTTTATTTTTAAAATAATAAACTTGTCCTAAACTATATCTAGGTGTTTAATACCTTCTCATCCTTATATATGAACGTATAGGGCAATAACTCGACCTTGACGCCGGCGTGGCGCCGCCACGCCGGCAAAATAATGCGGCGCGCCGCCGCCGCCGATTTCTGTGCCGGCGCACACCTCTAATTCCAACCGATTTTTCTAAATATTAGAAATTCGAAATAGCCAGCTACGGTTAAATTAAATCGGTTCTTATTGGCGTGCAGTTTTTTTCTACGTATCATTGTAGTACTCGTAGCTTATTTATGGGTGTTGCTGTGAGCCGCTTGCTTGAAGAGTTAATTCTGATTTCAGTAACCTATTTCTGTTATTGTCCGGATCGAATCGGTCATGTGTCAGGGTCAGAATACCATTTTTTTTTGTAGCTCTAATTTCATGAACAACAAAATT
Source organism: Thaumatotibia leucotreta (assembly GCA_025490895.1). Lineage (NCBI taxonomy): Eukaryota > Metazoa > Arthropoda > Insecta > Lepidoptera > Tortricidae > Thaumatotibia > Thaumatotibia leucotreta. The sequence goes on along the minus strand of JALPQI010008019.1, from coordinate 13,594 downwards.
TCCACATTTTTATGCGTTTATTATAAATTATTGGGTTAATTATGTTGTAGTTAATGTTAATTATGTTAATTATTGTACTGATTTATCGAAACCTAACATTAATGACGGAAACCGGTTTAATGGGCATCCTAGTAGATACTGGCCTGCTACCGCGAACACCGAAGTTCGTAAAATTCGGAGATTTATCTCTGTCACTCCAACGAAAGCGTCATTAGAGTGACAGAGAAAAATCCCCGAAAATTGGGAACTTCGATATTCGTGATGAAAAATATATATTTTTTGTAATACTTTAGAATTCCTTTGGTCCTTTGTTTTGTGGCAAGTATTTAAATTTTAATGAGAAATACTGATAGTAAGAACATTGAAATAAAAAAGGTTGTCATAAAATTGCGGTAAGCACTTTACCCTCTTAGGTACTAAATATGTGTTTACTGTGGTCGTAATGTTGGTAGCGTCTTCGTAACTTCATCCCTACGTATTTCGTTTATTTATACATACATACTGCTGTTTGGTATATGCATGTACCAAACTGCGTCTAAATTAGAAGACCCATATGAAACATACATTTTATGTCAGGTCGGAAACTTCGAAGGACAACCTGTACTGAAAAACTTACCTACGATACACATGCGAGAAGGTAATTTTCATCACACTTGCTGTCTAAGCGCGCCATTGCTTGCATGCGTAGCGGGAGTAATAGAAAAGTGTAATTCCCTAGAGAGTAGGTAATATAAATGTCATTACGTCTTTCAATAATATTTTGTCCTAAAGATTATTTTTTTGTTGACAATTGTGATGAAAACATTGTATGCATCACGGTCGGTAAGTGGAATACTAACTCGAGTCATTAAAAGCACTCCGCCTACGGCATCGGACTTCTAACACTCTCGTTAGTAATTCCGTACTTACCTCCCTTGATGCACAATGTACTATTGTAACTCGTGTTTTAATGTGTGTAGCAGTTCTACTGTATGTGAGTGTGTCACACAGTGACAATCTTTCTAAGATCAAACGTAATTATATAGCGCAAGTTTTTTAGTATACAATTTATATTTACGAAGTTTACCTTCGCCGCTTTTTAAATGGCCACGGGACATTCTCCTGAATGCAAAAACTATTGCATGTTAAGAAATTTAACAAAAACACCAGTCGCAGTTTATACAACTCTTTGTGTTCTCGATTGAAAAGCAAAAACGTTTTGCAGTAAACAACATTATAAACTAGTACATATATAAATTCAAAGTCAAGGTATGTTTTTCTAATGTTGTTACCTGATATTTGTATTACCCAGTCAAAGTGCGCATAGTATTCCTACTTACTATAGCTTCCTCATTGGCTCGATTAAAAAAAACAGTAGGTACATAGTTAAGGCCGTGATCGAAGGGCGTTTTCACAAACCGTTGTTGAAATCACCTTGTTATTTAATTCGGACAAGTTTGAGCTTGTTCTACTCAGGATCACGAGCTCTTTCGATTCTAATAGAAGAAAAAAAAGTCACTAAATGGTTTTTCCACTACGATACCGTTTTTTCATAGATGTTCAAAGACGATAGCGTAATGGAAGGAATGAAAACTGTATGAAAATTATGGGACATATTTTTCTCCTAACAAAATCGAATAAGCTCGTGATTCTGAGTCGAATAAGCCTAAACTTGACCAAATTCAATAGCGAGGTGATTTCAACAACGGTTTGTGAAAACGCCCCGAAACGAAAATCACGATCGCCTCCATTGTGTTATGAAAGTTAGTCACACAAACTATATGATAAGTTGGTTGGTTGGGAAGTGGTACGTGACAAAATCACAGATGCCATATATACCATAGATCAAACAAACGTATCTACTTAGCGTGTTAAATGAACTCAGTGAAATCCACTGAGTTGTCCGTCTTTAATCGCAGCTTGCAGCTTTCGGGCGTCAAATTTTGTAAGTTCAAGTGAACAAAAACATTAAAAATGCCTCCTTAAGTAATATCAATTGCAACAACACAAAAAAATATGAATACTCAAGGGCCTGATACATATTTAAAATCATAGGCAAGTAACAACTTCAGTACAAAATTTGACACGCTCGGCCGCCATACAAATGAATGAACTTGTTTCTTCTATCCAAATCTAATTCTGTGGACAAAATGATAATCGACTATTGTACATATTGTTAAGGTAAATAAAGCCCCAATGATGATTTTTTAATCGACTTCGATCGAAAAAAAGGGATTCTCAATTCGACAATTTTTTTGTACGTATTGTATGATAAATATCCGAGAATCGTGAACCGATTTTTTTCAAACGGGTATAAAGCTGCATTTAGACCAAACCAGCATTCGCTCATGCTATCCCCCACTCTACGAAATTAGTTCGTTACACAAAACGTGATTCGTCGAAATTTTTTTGTAGACTGGGGAATAGAATGAAAAAAAAAAATATGAGCGAATGCTCGTTTGGTCTACATGCACTTTAAGATGATCCTGTTGGCACTATGATGGGTCTGATGATGGTATCTTCGAGAACTCGGTTGAAGTCGGTTTTTTATTCATTTTATTTGCTGACTATGTTAAGTATTGGTTATTATACCTCATCGTTCGACTCGCCTGCGCGCACGCATTGGGACAATCGGTCAGGTTACATAAATAGCATCGGAACTGGCTGAGCGTGAAATTGTACTTTAATTGTAATGGCTATTATTAACAGCTTATAGTTTCTACACTCAACGCATCACTTATATGCAATAATCATATTAATTCATGCGAAAGTTATTCGGTTGACGGGTAATCGCCATCAAATATAACGTAGCGTCTAGAGCGTTCAAAAATATCTGAACACGTCTTTATTGCCGTAGCGATAGAGGCGTTATGTTATGTTACGCAGGCTCGACCGGACTCAAGCGGGCTGTCGAGCATCCAATATGCTCATTCACCCCATTTCCCTTAGCTGGAGCTGCAGGTTAGTGTTCCGGTAGCATTCCCCCAATACTTCCCTCTGGCCTTCCAATTTTCGTGCAGAACCGCAGGACGTCTCTTAGGTCGACCTCCCTGAGTTCCTTCTCCTCCAGCCTGTCCCTGCCAAACACGTCATATCTCGCTGCTGCGTACATGACGCAGCAAGGACAGCATGCTGGACGATAGAGGCGTGTTCATATATCTATATATCATAACATAACACAAGATCAGTGGCCGTACAGAAATATGAAATACCCCGCGTTACAAATTATTATGGTGACAGAGCACTGAAAAAAAGATTGCCTTATTTTTTAAATAGTCTGCCTGAGATTATTCGGCTCGAGACAAATAAAAATAAATTTAAAAGAAAGTTAAAGCTTCACCTACTGAATACACTTGGGTGACAATTGCATATACGTATCTGCAAATGTCACCCAAGTGTTCAGATAATAACTAACAAATTAAGTTAACATTGAGGTACCTATATTATAACAAACAGTTTTGCAGGGAACTGTACTATACATATATAGATTATTGTAAGCTGTAATAATAATAATAAATAAATAAAAAAAATCTGATGGCGACTGTGATGCTAAAAAACTACAATGCAAATTGTGGCTATACTGGCTATTCAGTGATACCTATACGTAGGTTGCCCTGAAAGTTTCGGGAATCGGAAAAAATACGCATTTTGATGAAATAAAAGTACTTTTATTGTTTTTCAAAGTATTCTCCTTTGTGTTTAATACACTTTTTCATTCTCTGAAACCAGTTTTTAAAACAGTTATTGAAGTCTGAAGTGGGGGTTGACAAAATGGCCATTTTATAAGCGTCGACTGCTTCTTCCGCGGTCTGAAAACGCTGACCACGCAATCGATTCTTTATTTTCGGGAAAGGAAAAAAAATCGTTGGGACTTAGGTCGGGGCTGTACGGAGGATGGTCCAGTAATTCGACGTTTTCGCCCTTCAGATAGTCGTCTGTTTTCTGAGCGGTGTGAGGGCTGGCATTATCATGGTGTAGTATAATACGGCGGTTAGGGTTAGTTTTTCGCAGTTCAGCAAAAACAATCGGTAAACAAACGCCTATATACCAATCGGCATTGACAGTTCTTCGATCTTCAAGAGCGATAGTCGCCACGTGACCCGATTTGGAGACAAACGTGGCTACCATTTTTTTGATCGTTCTGCGAGAACGAACAACTTTTGTCGGCTTCGGTTCGTCTTCGTAAACCCAAACTCGAGATTGGTTTTTCGATTCAGGCTCATATGCGTAAATCCATGATTCGTCACCTGACACAATACTAAAAACGGCATTTGAGCTTCCTCCATTAAATCTTTTTAAAGTTTTGCGGCACCAATTGACACGTACCGTTTTCTGGTCGTCAGATAACAAGTGAGGAATCCACCGGGAAAATAACTTCCGCACGCCCAACTCTTGTTGTAAAATAACTTGTACCTGACTCATTCCAATGCCTAAAGTCTCCTGAATCTCCCGATATGTAACATGCCTATCTTCCTTTATTAGTTGGCGAACAACATCGATGTTTTGATCGGTAACGGCCGTTTTCGGTCGACCCTCACGTACGTCATCCGCAAGAGACACACGGCCACGTTGGAATTCCGAATACCACCTGTATATGGTCGTCTTTGAAGGTGCTTCACTACTAAAAGCAATAGTTAATCGGTCTCCACATTGTTGTTGTGTTAATCCACTTTTAAAGTCATAATAAATCATTGCTCTAAAACTTTCGCGGGACAGCTCCATTTTCACCAGCGACTCAACGACTTTAAAAAACAATTGAAAATCGGACATTGTTTTTTTTTCTAAGTGGCCAGTGTTTTCGAATAATCAGACTATGCTTGTAAGAAAGAGGTATAACACATGTCAAATATACGTTCCTAAGTATTAAATTCCCGAAATTTTCAGGGCATTTGAAAACGCTGACCACGCAACCGATTCTTTATTTTCGGGAAAGGAAAAAAAATCGTTGGGACTTAGGTCGGGGCTGTACGGAGGATGGTCCAGTAATTCGACGTTTTCGCCCTTCAGATAGTCGTCTGTTTTCTGAGCGGTGTGAGGGCTGGCATTATCATGGTGTAGTATAATACGGCGGTTAGGGTTAGTTTTTCGCAGTTCAGCAAAAACAATCGGTAAACAAACGCCTATATACCAATCGGCATTGACAGTTCTTCGATCTTCAAGAGCGATAGTCGCCACGTGACCCGATTTGGAGACAAACGTGGCTACCATTTTTTTGATCGTTCTGCGAGAACGAACAACTTTTGTCGGCTTCGGTTCGTCTTCGTAAACCCAAACTCGAGATTGGTTTTTCGATTCAGGCTCATATGCGTAAATCCATGATTCGTCACCTGACACAATACTAAAAACGGCATTTGAGCTTCCTCCATTAAATCTTTTTAAAGTTTTGCGGCACCAATTGACACGTACCGTTTTCTGGTCGTCAGATAACAAGTGAGGAATCCACCGGGAAAATAACTTCCGCACGCCCAACTCTTGTTGTAAAATAACTTGTACCTGACTCATTCCAATGCCTAAAGTCTCCTGAATCTCCCGATATGTAACATGCCTATGTTCCTTTATCAGTTGGCGAACAACATCGATGTTTTGATCGGTAACGGCCGTTTTCGGTCGACCCTCACGTACGTCATCCGCAAGAGACACACGGCCACGTTGGAATTCCGAATACCACCTGTATATGGTCGTCTTTGAAGGTGCTTCACTACTAAAAGCAATAGTTAATCGGTCTCCACATTGTTGTTGTGTTAATCCACTTTTAAAGTCATAATAAATCATTGCTCTAAAACTTTCGCGGGACAGCTCCATTTTCACCAGCGACTCAACGACTTTAAAAAACAATTGAAAATCGGACATTGTTTTTTTTTCTAAGTGGCCAGTGTTTTCGAATAATCAGACTATGCTTGTAAGAAAGAGGTATAACACATGTCAAATATACGTTCCTAAGTATTAAATTCCCGAAATTTTCAAAATCCTACGTATTTCTATCAATTAAGTCTCCTAGTGTCGTAGCCGATTTACTAGGTAATTTAATTGCTTAAAGTCTCGAAATTGAAACCAAATATGAGGATGTGATAACGTAATCAGCGCCATCTCTTTAACGTTGAATGAAACTATGACACAAACCAAAAGGCCTCATCACAATTAACAAAATGTTTACTCACAAACTTTATTTTTAATCAATTGTTACAATACCAATATTAGGGTGTACCATATTTTACGAATTCTAGAAATTAAGAACGCATGCCCCATAAAACGGCTACTTTAACCACAAAACACACTGAAAAAATATTCAGCTCATTCCTGTAACAGGAACCCGTGCCGACTTTCATCTGAAATTCTCATACAAATTACTATGAAAAAAATTTATATGACAATAAATTGATAATAATGTATTGTTTTTCTGTTCTCATCAAGTTAATTTTATGAAATAATGTTTATAATGTAGTAGTATAAGTTAGGAAATACCAAAGAAAAAAATGAATAATAAATTGGCCATTTTCATACATTGTATAGGAAAATGCCATGAAAGTCGGCACGGGTTGCAGTTACAGGAATTAACTGAAATTTAATTTCAAAGTGCTCTGAGGCAAAAGAAACCGATTTAGGGGGTATGCGTTATTAATTTTAAAATTCGTAAAATATGGGACACCCTAACCAATATAAATAAATTAAATAATAAACTATGCACCGATTAAAACTGTCATTTATATAAACCTAAAATGGTCGGTGCCCATGTCGAAAACTCCGTCCTTTAATTCATTTATTCAGCCATTCATTGTAATTCACATTAAAAGTACGGTCACGAGGTATTTGCACTTTAAATGTCCAAAGTGAAATATAAGGCCGGGACGCAAATTGGCAAGAACACAATCCGTGACTTACTGCACGACAGTTTGTTAATTGACTGAATAAGATCGTATTGAGATAAATGTCTTTCGATATAAGTATATAAAATAGCATTTAAATCTTTAAATTTGTCGCGTGGCGACGGCAGTAAGAATACATATATCACCACCCCAACTCTTCCCGTGGGTGTCGTAAGAGTCGACGAAGGGATTGAAGTGTCACTGGCCAGTTGTTTATTAAAAGATTGATGAAATGATGATGGGCAGCAGCGTCATCATAGTGGACACATGCGACTGCGATCGCTAATTCGCTTGCCCAGTGTGGTGATGGGCATTTACCTCCAAATGCGTCCATACGGGTAGTAAATAGGAGAGGCCTACGTCCAGTGGACTGATATAGGCTGATGATGTGACTTTAATCTCTTATTCGACTTTTACAGCACCCACGGGAAGAATGGGAATAATGATAAATATATTCTTACTGCTCATTATGATGACGATAATGATTTAAATCTCAATGTTACGTTTGTCCTCAGGTGGTAGCCCGGCGAAGCGACTTGAAGCTGATCGTGACATCCGCCACCATGGACTCCTCCAAGTTCTCCACGTTCTTCGGGAACGTTCCCACCTTCACCATTCCCGGACGAACGTTCCCAGTCGAGACGTTCTTCGCGAAGAACGTCTGCGAGGACTACGTCGATGGGGCTGTCAAACAGGTATGATTCTTCTAGAACTACACAATAATTGGGAGACTAGACTCCCTTATTCATAAACAACTCTAAACTTAGCAAGCTGATACGTATAGTTTATCCCTTTCGGTCTGATAGACATATTGAAAAAACCGAAAGGGAAAAAAATACTTATCGGATTGTTAAGTTAGAACACGATTATGAATAAAGGGGAAAGACTCGCACGCTTAAAGAACGAAAGAAGGTTTGATCAGGACACTCAACTAGAACATTATCACTATTACAAAGAGTATAGACTTCATTATAGCGTAACAAAGACGGCCCCACAGAGTAGCTTTTGAACTTTTGTACTGTTTGTTTTTGTTCTGGGTTTCCAAAGGGTTTATTCTGAGGGGCCGCCCTATATAAATTACACTTATAAAGGCTCCAGAGCATTAAATATTTGACTATGTTCGAAGATTGACTTGGCATTTCTATGTGGATCTATGTAAGAGAGATTATTTAGGGTCCAAGTCTTTTAAGACTCAAAATGAGCGTTTTTCAACAATAGTACCATCACCAACGTATTCGTCTACCCATATTCACAGTTTTCGTCAAATTGCACTTGTCATAAGAGGTCGCGTACGACATGGCAAGTCCTGCTAACTGGTTTGATGGTAGCAGAACTCATCAGAGCTATGAGGATTGAGACTTGGAATGATCACCGAATTAAAAACCAACTTCCACCGATTTCTCCAAGATCCCATCATCAGAACCCAACTTGGTATCAACGGGACCATCTGGGTGTTATACCTAAGTACCCGTTCGTTTACATGATTTTTATCGATTGATGATTCTCGGACATATCGAGTAAAAGAACAGTCTAATTGAGGACCTCCTCCTTTTTAAAGGCGGTTAAAAATACTTGTTCAAGTACATCCAGCAACCACTCTCAAATATTTTGATCTAGTCGTTGTTTTCAGCATTAGACAGGCCGTGTACCATCGCCAACACTTTTACTGATATTTCGTGCACTTTTTTTTTATGTAACGAAGGTAGACAACTGAGTTCTCAGCCCACCTAATGGAAAGTAGGAACTGAGGCCCATGGACATATTAGCGATCAGTAATTACTCCGGCTATCTTACCCCCAAACCGAAACACAGCTATTTAGCGGCAGGTTAACGGGTAAGACGGCGGTATCCGGGCGGACCCTGCACGAGGTCCTACCACCAGCAAATTTTGCTGCACTGCAAAACACTTTTCTCATTATTATAATATTCACAAATAGTTAGTTAAGGCATTTCTACTTAGCCGTGCTAAATCAACACTGAGATGATGTTATAATATTTTCAACATTTGACCCAATAATACAGCATAGCGTATTAAATTCAACTGATGAAATTTTGTCACAACTAATCCGGAACATAATTTTGTTACAAGAAGTAACTACATAAATAAACATTATCAACAATGACGATATTAAAAGGCATATATGTACAGTCGTATACCTATACGAAACTTCACTGAGTACTTTGCATCTCTATTCGTCTTGCCGTCCTCAAAAAAGGAGGTTTTCAATTCGACTGAATATTGTTTATCTTTTATATAAATAGGGCGTTGGGGCGGGAAGGTTCTCGAGTGGTGGCCACGTACCGGAAGGCGCAGCGTGGGTAGGCCCCCCACAAGGTGGACTGATGACCTGGTGAAGGTCGCAGGAGCCCGCTGGATGCGGGTTGCACAGGACCGGTCGTTGTGGCAATCTTTGGGGGAGGCCTATGTTCAGCAGTGGACGTCTTTCGGCTGACATGGTGATGATGATATAAATATGTATGTTACTTGATATCTTCGAAAATCGTGAACCATTTTTTTATCGAACTGGTTTAAATCCGAGATGTGCCCGTTGGCACAAAGTCGAGGTTTGAGGATAGGATCTGGGAGAAATCGGTTTTTTTAAGTCAATTTTTTTATGCCCTAAGAAATACGTTTTTAAAATTATGGCTCCTCGCGGGCACCCTGTGTATTTTGGGATTGGCCACCAGCTTAATCTGACAGATTGAACGTATATCCTTTGGCGGATACCTATATCCCTACACCACCACCTAACATAAATTGTGTGGTTATGCCGCTAGATGAGGGACCTCATTTTCACAGACCCATTTTCAACTTTATAGTGATGATGATAAGATAAATGTCACTTGGCTTACAATCGCAGAGGTTTATAATAGATATGTATAGATTGCTAAACAATACAGCAATAAGGAAGAGTGGTCAACTGGTCACACTTCACCGGCTCCAATAACCCACGGTTATTACATTAACCAACGGTTAAAATCGATGACAGCACGTAACCCGGCTGTCTGGGAGTTATGCAAACATTGAAGAAAAGAGAAATTACGAATAAGGCCGATAAAGGTTAACTTCGTTATTTATGGTTGCGCATTGGATATTAACATTAATAACACAGCAGGGTGCTTAGACAAGTTGCCAATCGCTAACGCTTAATCGTCAGTCGTAAACGAAAGCTAACTATCTTTGTCGCACTAATATGAAAGAGTGACACAGAGATAAAACTACGATACGCTACCATGCGCTAGCGATTGGCAACTTGGCTAAGCATCCAAGCCTAGCCGAGATGCCATTTTGTAATCGTGCGATGAGCGATGAGTCACGTGACCACAATAATGACTTTTCGTTCGAATCTGTCATTCTCATACATTTATTACTTATCGCTTATCGTTTACGATTGCAGAATGGCACGTTGGCTAGGCCTGCTAATCTGCTTATAAGATGGATGATATATTATAAGACACGTAGTGGTCATCACGCATTAGCTCTCGTACTCATTTAATATGGATCTTAAGTTCATACATATTCATACGGGGTGCTCGCGAGGAAACCGAAAGATTTTAACTATGCATTCTAGACATCAAAATAAACAAAAAATATTATGAGACCTAATGTCAAATTCCACAAAAAAAATATTTTCTTTTTTTTTACTTTTTGGATACTTTTTAACATTTCCAATAATTTTTATCATAACAACAATATGTTAAAATTATTTATTTAAATGATTTTTTTTAGGGACAGGCTTTTTCGTCATTCTTATTGTTTGATTGTCAGGCAAAAGATGTGGTAATATTAGAACACATTGTGGTAGCATTGTAATCAAAAAGAAGTTTTATGACGAGTTACGTCGAAAAACTTTTTTTGAAAAAAGGTTAATTATCTCTGGAACCAAGCCGAATTCAGGAAATTCTAAATAACATTAAATACTCTAAATATGCTCAGAAATTCAGCATGAGAATCTTTCGGTTTCCTCGCGAGCACCCTGTATAATTATAAAATTACACGACAAAGACTGTAACAAAAAATGTAGTGATCTGAGCAAGCAGATTCATCTCAAGAGCACATTCAAGTAGCGCATTCTAGTTGAGAAAAGGTAAAAGAAAAACATGTTGTTTTTTATAAAACTAATTTGTATTGAATGTCCGGACCCATACAGTTATATTTCTAAATTTTTCTAATCTGATCATAATACAGAATAGGCCCATAGAATGATTTTTTGTTTAGTCACAAATCACCACTATTTTTGGTATTATACCCTATGTAGTTAAGTGTGGGATGTTTTAATCAGTTATTTGATTGGGTCGAATGTTTTATGTCCTGCAAAAGGCGTTTTTTTCTGTCAGGAGTATAAGATGAAAGACTGCACACTTACACAGTGATACAGATAACACATATTCCCACGTGCAGCGACATTTGACCGACATAGCTGACATTGTATTATCAGTAACATAGTTCGAAGGCCAATCTTCATAGTAACAGAGATAAGATAATATTTTCTCCGGTTACCGCGAGTGTAATCACATGAAATAAAACTATGAAAACGGATAAACTCATAAATTAGTTAATATACGCGAGTTTATCCGTTTTCATAGTTTTATTTCAAGAGATAAGATACTTGACGACCAAAAGACTCGACTCGACGACTCTTTACAATCTTAAAGTTTCATTGCTGTTTTTGAGAAATCAACCCTTATCACAAAAACGTGAATAGTTCAAGACAAAATTGGCGACAGTCTTCGGAAAAGTATTGTAAAATGCGCAGAATATGTTTATTTTAAGCCCCTACAAATGCATTATTCTTTATGTTATGATTAAAGAAACATGCTTTGCAATATAAAATTTGAATTATACCCCAAGTGAAAGGTAACGAGAATTTTATTTGACGTCACTATTTAATAAAAATATTAAGAAAAATAGCTTGTTTTGTATAATTTCACGTCACACGATGGAGATCAGGAGGTGAATGCTCAACTCATAATCAAACCACGCTGGGCAAGCGGATTCGCGATCGCAGTGGTATCTCGACTACTATGATGCTGCTGCCCATCATCAATGTTCTATGAATTAATTATAGTCAGTGACACTTCAATCCCTTAGTCGACTTTTATAGCACCCACTGGAAGAGTTGGCATAGTGATAAATTAATTCATACTGCCGTCACCACGCAGCGTGGTTTATTCTGTTTGGTAACAATCATCATCGTCATCATCATATCAGCCGAAAGACGTCCACTGCTGAACATAGGCCTCCCCCAAAGATTGCCAGTCCTATGCCCGGTCCTATGCCACCCGCATCCAGCGGACTCTTGCGACCTTCACCAGGTCATCAGTCCACCTTGTGGGGGGCCTACCCACGCTGCGCCTTCCGGTACGTGGCCGCCACTCGAGAACCTTCCCGCCTCAACGGCCAATAATAGTTGAAATCCATTTATTTGCTATGAAGATACCTAGTACCTGAGCATTTTTCAAAAAAAATGTGTATTTGGAATTTTGGATCACGTCGATTTTAATAAAAAAAATTATTGTGGGCTGGTGAGTCAATGATGCTAAGAAGAACTACATTTTCCCAAAATGTCGAAAAATGTTTGTGTGGAATGTTCCTTTTTTGTCATCCTATAAATTTTTGATAACAAAAAAGGAACGTTTCATGCAAACATTTTGGGAAATGTGATGGATCTTGCTCAGCATCATTGATTCGACCAGGCTACCAATTTTTTTCGATATCGAGGACGCGATCCAAATGCACAAGCATTTTGAGAATTGCTCAGTTAATCAGAGCAGCCATCTTGAATACGAGACCGTGATCAGCCCGTGCACATTGTGAATGCGTTTATCATTCTCAGGCTCACGCGTGGCGCCGATAATGTTATGACTTTCATTCATCTGGCTTATCCACAACATGGCGCATAACATAAGTACTGCTACACGTAGACTTTGATATTGTTCGTGATTGACATGTGATCTTACGAGTATATTGTTTTGCGATGGTTTAGTGAGATGACGATTGTTACTGTGTCATCATCATCATATAATCCGAAAGACGTCTACTGCTAAACATAGGCCTCCCCCAAAGATTGGGGGATCCCCGCAATGACCGGTCATGTGCCACCCGCATCCAGCGGACTCCTGCGACCTTCGCCAGTGTGCTTAGCCAAGATGCCAATCGCTAGCGCTTAGTAGCGTAACGTAGTTTTGCCTCTCTGTCACTCTTTCATATTAGTGCAACAAAGACAGTTAGCTGCGATTAACGATGAAGCGCTAGCGATTGGCAACTTGGCTAAGCACCCAGGTCATCAGTCCACCTTGTGGGGGGCCTACCCACGCTACGCCTTCTAGTACGTGGACGCCACTCGAGAACCGTTCCGCCCTAACGGCAATCGGTTCTAACGGAATGTGCTGTGTTACTGTGTAGTAAAATAAAATTATTTTAAATAAAATCATAGATAGTTATGACGTCACTTCTTATTTTACCGACCGATTACCGATTGTTTAATATTAAAACAAATACAAAATTTCATATGCTGAGAAAACTTGCCTGTTGCCATCTGTCCTCAAACGGTCTCAGATGAGAGTCACATAACGTCACCTACTTGCATCAATTAAATAGCTACTCTGTATTACTTAGTACTTAGTAGTGGCCCTTATGCCTAAATACATATTTTCTCCAATAACACCTATATTTTACCTTGCAGCGGACTGCCGTCTGTTGCACGGTTGCATCGCGAACGCGAATTGTCGTATTATGCACAAATTGCACT